>CABHPH010153095.1:1278-36694 GCA_902168325.1 Peromyscus nudipes | reverse complement strand
CTCAAGGAGGAACAAGGAAGGCTATACCTGTGTGTCAGAGGGAGAGGCTGCAGGTGGTTGGCTGGGAAGGGCAGTAGGAGTTTTGTTACTCCAGGTAGTGACAGTAGGGGCAACTCTAACCTGAATTGAACAAAGAAATACCAATCACAGAAAATAAAAAGTAAAAAACGTTAAAAGAAAAAACAACTCAAAGTCTTAGCAGCAAGAAGTAAAAGCAGTAAGAGTTCATGTAGTAAGCGGGCGGGCGGGCGACTGCTTCCAGGGCCAGCTGGTTCCAAAGGAAGCCAGCACAGCAGCAGGAGGGAGGCAGGAAGGGCTCAGCGTGAAAACCTCCACCAAAGCAAAGGAACAAGCCCATTCAAGAGCATATGAGGGGCCGGCGGCTGAGAGATGGCTCAGTTGTTGAGAGAGGACCAGGCTCGATTCCCAACAATGTCTGTAACTCCAGTCTCAGGGGATCTGGCGTACATGCAGGCAAAACACCCATAACACATAAAAATAAATAAGCAAATAATAAAAAGAGTAAGTAGGGAAGAAAGGTCCTTAAGGTAGAGAAAGAAGCTACTCTGGGATAAGTAAAATCTTTTCCATGCTACTAGTGATCTGCAACATGCTCCATCAGGCCATTTCACAAGAATTGTATACTTCCTTCTGTCTGAAGATTCAAAATCACATAATCAAAGCATACTCAAGCTGGATATTCAAGATGACTCATCCAGCCCCTGCTTTTACGTAAGACTGTTAAGGTCCACACAGCTCACCGGTAATGGAGTTAAGACTGAACTGGCCTTCCAATCTCCAGGCAGTGTACCCTCTGTTATACCATGCTGCTCACTCTTAAGTCCTGTCTCAAAGTTTTTCTAAAACCTTTTTAAGCCAGCAAAATCCTTTTTGGTTGCAAATCTTTGCAGAAAACTCTAGTACACACACATAGAAAATAAAGCAAAGCAAAGCTGTGCTGGTTATAAGGAGACGAGACGGACTACTACTAACCCAGCTTCCCTTCCTTCCCCTTTTCCTGCCTACAAAACGATTTTAAAACTCCACCACTGTCCTCACCCATGCAGCGAGAAAATCCTTGTTTTATTTGACTGAACTTACTTGTTTTTCTTAAAATATAAGATTGGTAAAAAGCAAAGCAGATTATCTTGTGATTTTGTTGTGGGTTGTGCGGTTTTATTTTGAGACTGGATCTCGATCTATACCTCTGGTTGGCCTGGATTTGCTATGGACACCAGAATGGTCTCCAACTCAGAGATCCATCTGCATCTGCCTCCCAAGTGAGGGCAAGGATTGAAGGGGTGCACCAGCATACCCACAAAAGGTCCACAGTCTTCACATGCCTTTACTGTTTCTCAGAAAGATAAACCCAAAGAAAGAAAGAATAACTAACGCGTCTTTTCTCCCAGTGTAGAGTAAGTCTTGCTTTATTTAGTACCTTAAGAAACAGCTTAGTCCAAACACAAGGTGACTGAAAATTCTAATCCTGGTTTAGCCTTCAAGCAGCCATGCAATGCTGAGAAATGACATTTCTGTGCCTTGAACTCTGCTAGGTCATGTGACATCCTACCTCTCCGATTTCTTGCCAACATTTTATCCCCATTTACATCACAGGCTTTATAAGTACAACGTCCAGAGGGTAGAAAAATTGTATATTTTGTTTACCAAGATAATCCCTACAGCAAGAATATGCCAGGCATTCACAGAAGAGCTGCAATAATTATTTGCCAAATGAATAAAAAATTAGAAACACAGTGTTCTAGATAGTAAAGCTATATTCAAATATAATGTGATTATGTTCTGTTCTTAATCAGTTTTGATTAAGGACTGATCCAAAGTCAAAAAAGGCATGAACTAGATCTAGGCCTCAGGATTTTAGATTTACCTTTCCTATAATGAAAAAAATGATTGACCCTATCACCAATTTGTTCTATCTGAAATGCCAACTTTGCTATCAACCAAGACTATTTACAATTCATATATATTTAGAAAGTATCTTCCACTTAAGAACATGAAGGCAGGGCAGGGTATGGTGGCACACACTTTAACCCCACACTCTGGAGGCAGAGGCAGGCAAATTTTGTAAGTTCAAGGCCAGCCTGATCTATGCAGTAAGTTCCAGGCTGGCCAGAGCTGCATAGTGAGACCCTATCAAAGACAGAAAGAAAGAAAGACAGACTATCTGTTGGTCTGTAAGTACAGTTTCTTTATGAAACTGTAGAAACAGTATAATCACATTTTATGCCACAAACATGAGACTAGATAAAGTGAGTAATCCTGTCCACACTCGACAACGCCTTCAGTCAGTTCTCTGCAATGTGTAAGCTGGTCCACTTAAATGTGTATTTCCGACACTCTTGACTGTGTGGATACAGAGGACAGAGCACACTTACACCAGTGACACAAAAGAACTGTCAAAAAACGACCGTCTGAAAAGTCACCAGACCACTGGTGGGTTATTCATTCTACTACTTTACCTACACACTTGCTTAAACAAATCCAGTAGAAATTCAGAGAGCAGATGGACATGTGTAAGGGAGGACTGGCCACTCTTTCTAAGGACAGTAAAACTAATTTCAACCAAACCTACAACAACTGCATGAAAGAGGTGATTTTGAGAAGCAGGTCATAAACATGAGTCTCAAGTGCACGGGAAGTGTGACTATGACACGGTCGGCCCTGTCTGGCTTCACTGTGTCTTTTACCAAGCACATCTGCAAAGACGCACACACAGGTTCCCACGCCGTCTGGACCATATCACTCACATGGGGATAATATTGCTGAGTCTGAACTCTGGGCATCTGTGGGTGGCCAGCACTTGGTCCAGGTCTACCCTTGGCCAGCGGCTGCCTCTCATAAGGACTTTTAGATGACTCCTGTCCCGGCACAGGCTTCCCTTGTGCTCTGCAGAGTCTGTCACGAAGCTGCACAATATTTGGCTATAGGAAGCAAAGGAAGAAAACAGAATGGTTAATTCCCAGCTGTATGACAGCATGATGATTTCTTAAAGGAATCTGATCGCTTAAGAGACCCCCTCCGAAATTCCTATGTCGAGTATTCTACAGAATCGTCTATATTGTACCTGTGAGTCAACACCTGGTTTCTGACACTGAGACACAGTGCACCTTGTACTTCACTGAGGCAGGGCTTTGACCTATGGCTGCTCCTTGGTTAGGACACAGCTCAGTGGCGTATCATTGCTGCTCTTTGGTTGTATTATGGCACAATGACCGTGCTCCCAAATCACAGGGCTACTTTAAACAACATGACTGAAAGAAAGTTCTCCAAAGGGAATCAACTACTACAGCTAGTGATGGAAAAAGGATCCATCAGATTAAAGACATTCTTAAAATAATCAAAAGAGAAAGGGATTAAATTCAAACCTGGACCTCATACAGATTCACAAATACATAGATTTACAAAAGCTAACCATATATATTGACTATGTATATAAAAGATTCTTAAAAAAAAAAAAAAAAAAAAAAAAAGAGCCGGGCGGTGGTGGCGCACGCCTTTAATCCCAGCACTCAGGAGGCAGAACCAGGAGGATCTTTGTGAGTTCAAGGCCAGCCTGGTCTATAGAGCGAGATCCAGGAAAGGCGCAAAGCTACACAAAGAAACCCTGTCTTGAAAAACCAAAAAAAAAAAGAAAGGAAGAAAGAGAAAGGAAGAAAAGAAAGAAAGAGCCAGGCATGGTGGCACAATCCCAGAAGTACAGAGGCAGAGGCAGGGCATCACTGAATTTGAGGCCAGCCTGGTTTAAAGTGAGTTGCAGGATAGCCAGGGCCCTATCTTGAAAAACTAAACCAAACCGAACCAAGATGAACTGTCAGCTTAATTACCTGGTTGGTGTTGTCAGGAAGAAATGCCAAGGCTGCGGCAATGCTACCCTGGGCTGCCAACAAACTGGCATACTGACTCATCTTCTCAGCCAAAAGAGCTCCTACAGTATTCGTGTCCATGGCTTGGGTGAGCTGTACAGCTTTTCGGAGGATGACAACTTTCTCAATCAGATCCTAAATGATAAAATAAGGGAGAAGGAGACAATCAGAGATCCCAACGTGTGTATGAAAGGAGGAGAGAAACAGTCACTACGATTTCCAAACCCACCAAAAGTCCAGCACCTATCCTTATCCCTATTTGAAAACCATGGAAGAACTGAGCACCATCTGGATGACAGCCAGTGAGGAGGAGAAGGAAGAGGCCTGCCCCCATGGACAGCACACAGTTAGGAGGAAGAGGAGGAGGAAGCCTGCCCCCCATGGACAGCACACAGTTAGGAGGAAGAGGAGGAGGAAGCCTGCCCCCCATGGACAGCACACAATTAGGAGGAAGAGGAGGAGGAAGCCTGCTCCCCATGGACAGCACACAGTTAGGAGGAAGAGGAAGAGGAAGCCTGCCCCCATGGACAGCACACAGTTAGGAGGAAGAGGAGGAGGAATCCTACCCCCATGGACAGCAAAGATTATTATTTTCTAAGCATCCTCAACCTGCCAGACATTTGTCCACTGATCTCAGATGGACAAGTATCCAAACTGAAAGTGATGGGCAGACAGATACCTAGCAAGCAGAAGAGGAGTTATGCGCAAACACAACACACCATGGTTCCTGCAACAACACACTACCACACAGACTCAGGACAGAGGCACATGACCTCCACAGGGGCTCACCACTTGCTTGAGTTAAATGTTCCCCCAAAGGCTGGCACTACTGAGGGGTGGTAGAACCTTTAAGAAGTGGGGCCTTAGGTCACTAGGGGCATCCCTTAAGGGGACTATGTGCCTAGGTCACCTTCTGCTGCTTGTCTGCTCTCTGTGGCTCAGCCATGTGCTCCTATCAAAATATGTTGCCCTTGCCAGAGGCCCAAACCACGGGCCACCCAACCTTAGAACCTCAAACCATGACCCCAAATAAAATCCTTTTTCTGTAAAAGTTAATCCATCCAGCCATTTCAGTACAGTAATGCAGAACTGACTAATACACAATGTGGCAAAGGCTGTGGGGCTGATCTTGGGGAGCAGGAGGGAGTGTGTGGAGACCCTCCCTGGCTGCCCTGTGGAAGCCATCAATCCACAAGAGGAAACATGTTTTCTTCTCAGAAGTACTTGAAAGGAAAAACTTGCTTTTTTTTTTAAGACCTGACTTTTAGTCTCAAAAGAATGATCTTTAAAACAATGACTCTATGGATAAAATGTTTTTCCAGAGAGAAAACTAGCCACTATCTTGAAATATCTGAAGACTGGGGAAAGTTGAAGTTGTACGGTCCCCACAGTCTGGCTTTCTAGTTTGTGTAGTGATTCTAACCTGAGTTCCTGTGTCTTGTACTTCATGGTTCCTAATCGTAAATATTCTCCTCAGTGCTGGGATGCCTCCTCTTCTCCAGCCCACACTCTGCTGCTGTCTGGCAGAGGGAGGAGCTTAAGAGAAAGCAGCTAAACTCTGGGCTACTGTCAATGCTCTGGTACCTACGGGCCCAGTGAGTGCAGAACACCGCCTGACCTGACTGCCCATCACCTCCCCTGGCTTCTTTAAAGACAACAATAAACACACACATGATGGTCCAGCCAAAGAACTCCTAAGATGACGAAGGCAATGAGCTTCCAGGACGGAAGTGTTTCTAACTTCATCTGAAGGGAGGTGAGAAGACACTAAGACATGCGCACCCTGTGTGTCAGAACACTAACCTGCAGAGACAGGGGGCTGCTGCCATCTTGAGCTTTGGTCCAACAAGCAACTAACTTTTCCACATTCCCTGCACAAATATAGCAGAGGCACGCCTGAGTCTGCAGGAGGCTGTCTCCTTCACTTTCAAGCCTGGCTCCCAAAAGATCTGTGAATCGAGAGGAAAACAAGGTAAGACGGCATCCACCTCACTCTGCTTGAGGCTGGGAGCAGCTCAATGGCATTTCAGAGGCCTGGACTCAATTTTACAACCAGTGAGAACCAGAAAGAAACACAATCACTCTAAATGTTCAGTGACTATTTAGTTGTTGATGAATGGAGGCGGATAGCATATCATACACCGTATAAGAGTCTCTAACTACAGAACTGCTCTCCATCAAGTACTTTAGGAAAGAACAATAGTGGGAAAATTTGAACATAAAACTCTGAATGGCACATATAGAATACATTGTCAGTGGTGGCTAAGTACACTACAAATGTACTGCAAATACAAAAATCCAGAAACATATAGTGAATATCCATGCCAGCAAGTAAGCTTCTGTGTTTCCCAAGCCACAAAGTTAGCCCTGGCCTGTAATGGTTAAGTTTTACCTGTTACTATTACTAGTTGATCCCAACTAACATTTATTGAGAACTGCATATGTGCCAATTAAAGATGAATAAAATGAGGCTTAGAAAATGGTCTTTTCTGGGTCACACAGCTTGTAAGTAGCAGATATCCTGGTCTATCCGAAACCACTATCACTGAACAGCCTATTTTTAAATGACGTATTTTATATTTGCTCTCCCTTCTTTTGTCTGTCTGTCTCTCTCTTCTTACTCAGAATCAAATTCACAGCCTTGAATATACTAACACGTGAGCAGCTAACACTGCGCACAGCCCACCTTTGTATTTTGTAATTCTTACTTGAGATTAGACACACACAGACACCCTGCCCGCCCTATATAACATCCCATACGGGGCTTACTTCTTACCACACAGGGCTGAGAATTCGTC
The DNA here is from genome assembly GCA_902168325.1 of Peromyscus nudipes. Taxonomy (NCBI): domain Eukaryota; kingdom Metazoa; phylum Chordata; class Mammalia; order Rodentia; family Cricetidae; genus Peromyscus; species Peromyscus nudipes. Next base: position 30,015 of record CABHPH010153095.1, on the reverse strand, counting down.
CGGCTTGGCGTAAGTCAACACTGCAGCCAAGGCCTCTCTCCAGTTTTTAAGATCACAGGACTCAACAATCTCCTTCCAGTTCTTCATCACCACAGCAGTGATGAGCTTGGGAAAGGAAGCAACAGGAAATGAAGTCTTTACTACCCACAGGAGACCGGACTGTCTAATCTGCACATGTCTGCAGTGCTGGGACCTGACACAGGGAGACAGGTCACTGCCATCGAGCCCCTATCTAGCAACCTTATCTTTCAAAACAACCATTTACAGCTTTCATGCCAATCACACAGCAGCAAAGTGAAAAACATTCTTGAACCAAACAACAGATGCTATTTTCCTTCAAAAAGAAAATTGCATCAACGTATTTTACAAAGGGCTTCAAGGGAAAAGCACAGGATACTAGCAGAACATTGTAACAGGAAGATGCTCCTGGGTCCAACGGTTCAGGAAAAGCTGTCGGCCATGGGGTCTTAAGGGACTTGATTTGAAGGACAAGCAGGAAGGAACTTTATGAAGAAGGTTAAAAAGCACTCTAGGGCCAGTGAGATGGCCAAGCAGGGCAGAGTGCTGGCTGGCAAGCCTGAGGGTCAAGGCTGATGACCTAATCCCCAGGACCTACTTGGTAGAAGAGAACCAATCCATGCAGTTGTTTGACCTCAAACAAACACTCCACGGTACATGGGTGCACACAAGGCTTAGGAAGAAGAGCATGGAAGGAGGAACTGAAAGGCAGCCAGTGTGACAGACAGAGACGCACGAGGCAAAGCTTGGAAACTGGGGACAGCCACCACTAGGATTCAATATTGGGATAATTTCTTGAAAAATAATTTCCAGGCCAGGCATGGTTGCGCACGCCTTTAATCCCAGCAGTTAGGAGGCAGAGGCCGGAGGATCTCTGCGTTCAAGGCCAGCCTGGTCTACAGAGCATGTTCCAGGACAGCTAAGGCTGATATCACAGAGAAACCGTTATCTCAAAAAAAAAAAAAAAAAAAAAAAAAATTCCAAAACTATTTTTTTAAGATATGGAAAATAACACCAAACTTAAAAATGTTCAGACCCTCTATGCCAGAAATTCTAGTAACTGAATAATCAAAACTCTGTTCAAATCTTTAGGCAAAACAAAGGTTTTAATCACTATATTAAACAATGTTGTTTGCCTATATGAGGAAAACATTAAAACTAGCCCAAACAATCCTAAATAGTGACATACTATATCCTGGTCATAAAATAGTGTCACAAGATATTAGATAAAAATCTAATAGTCCTTAACAAGGCAAGAGAAGCTGACACTGTGACAGTGTCTACAAAGAGAACGACATATGCATCCACATGGGAGCGTGACTGTCTACATAAAGGTGTGGAAAAACGGGCACTAACTTCTTAACAAGTTAAGAGACAACTAAAACTTTTACCTTGAGGTTTTCTATACTAAATCTCTGCAAGGGAATCGAAACAGTGGAATTTTATCACATCAAAACATAAACAACCATTTCTGCATCAAAGAACTTCTTTCTTTCCTGTTTTCTGTATCTCAATTATCCATAATAACAATAGGATACCATCTCCATAATCAGAATAATAAAAGTCTATAATTCTAATACCCAGGAGCCTAAGGCAGAAGGATTAAAGATTCAGAGAAAGCCTAGGCTATGTAGCAAGACTCCCACTGAAAAATAATTTTTTGGGGGAAGGCGGGGAGCAGTTTGAAGACAGTTTCTTTGTGTAGCTCTGGCTGTCCTCAAACTCAGAGATCTACCTGCCTCTGCCTCCCAGGTGCTGTGATTAAAGGTCTGTGCTACCACACCTGGCTAACATAAAAAATTTTAAAGTATATACGAGTGTATGTGTTTCTGTGCTACTATTTATTTTGAAAAATAACATACCCTGGTAATTTTGCTTTGAGATTTTGCAAAGTATTTTTTTTGTGTTTGAGCCAAGAGTTCTTGTCCACCTGCTATGGCTAATATAATAGCATCAGCCATTCGGTTATCATGTAAACAAAGGTCAACTGCACTCTCAAAATTGCCCGTCAGCAAAGCCCGAGTAATTAAACCATCAATATCTGCAACAAGGAAACACAACATCCAAGTTAATTAGAGTTTGTTACTGATAACAATTACAAGAAAACTACACACACCAGTTTTTATACACAGACAAATGGAGAACACAATGCTAATTTATCATTACCAGCAGATTAAATTTGTAAAATAAACTGTCACTATTTATGAAAGTTATAGAAATAGACCAGGATATATATATATAGTAACTTTTTTTTGTATTAATAAAGATCACTTACGTGTGTCAGAACTCATTACCCTTTTCAAGACACTGGTAATACTATAAATGATGACCAATTTCTTGCTTAATCCTGCCCACCGGGACAACACATTTCTAGTTATGACTACTGGTAGATAACTGAAATCCCAGGTCTAGGAGGCTGAGACAGGAGGATTGTGAGTTCGAAATCTACACAGAGAACTGTTTCAAAAACAAAAAACAACAGTGCACTTTTCTCTCCCTCTCATTAAGCTTGAAGACAGACAACTTGCTTATGGCTAAGAGATTTCAGTTAAAGCCAACAGCACTTACCCCCACTGACGGAGATGTTAAATGTCCCTCCAGCTGAGGGCAGAAAATCAGACTCCTGTTTCTCCTCTTTAATTCGCTAAAGAGATGAAAAAGGCACAATTTAGCTAAAGTGAAACTGAAATGATTTACTGCCAAAAATTATATGTGATTATTCATCTACTGAGAAGATGATACACCAAGCTGTTTCAAAATGTTCCCAATTCAAGTGTAGACTAGAATCTTGGACTTCCTAAGGCATTAATTCCCAAGAGACATAAATAAAACCCAGTCATCTTTGAACACCAAATCAAGTGTCCACACTCGTCAGAGACCTGAAAAGTTGCTGTCAAAAGTAAGGAACATTTTCTCAGACTCCCAACTCTGAGTGGCTTCAAAGACGCAAAATATATGTGTTTTTAATGACAGTGTCTATAGGTTTGGTATAAAGACTTTTTGTCCAAGTTGAATCACAAAAACAAACCACTTGGTGTCCTCAGTACAAAAGTGAAGCAGAGCCTGGACCAATGACACAGTCACAGAGCACACGCCTCCTGAGAGTAGGTTTGGTCTCTGAACACACACACACACACACACACACACACACACACACACACACACACACACAGCAGTATAAACATTGTTTTAAGTATACATTTCATTTTCCTTTAAATTATATATGGAACAGCACATAGTTGAATAGTACACACACACACACATTCCTATTACAAAAGTTACATACTGAGTGACTCAATTCAAAATCTAATACAAAATTGTTGTGGAATATTATTTAACTGGGCAAGATGTGCTACATTTGTTTATGCTGTGGATTACTTTAACTGTGTAAAGGTGTGTTACATTTTTTTTTTTGCTGCATTTGTTTTAGGGATGAAAAGATGTGTTGCGCCAGGCGGTGGTGGCGCACGCCTTTAATCCCAGCACTTGGGAGGCAGAGCCAGGCGGGTCTCCATGAGTTCGAGGCCAGCTTGGGCTACCAAGTGAGTTCCAGGAAAGGCGCAAAGCTACACAGAGAAACCCTGTCTCAAAAAGCCAAAAAATAAAAAATAAAAAAATAAAATAGAAAAAGAAAAGATGTGTTGTATCTGTTTCACTCTGCCTGCATAAGGCACCTGATTGGTCTAATAAAGAGCTGAAGACAGACAGGAGGAAAGAAAGGTAAAAGGCCCTGAGACAAAAGGGAGCTAAAGAGAAACAGGTTAATTTAAGGTAAAAGAGCTAGCCAGAACTGAGCCTAAGCTAGGTCAAGCATTCACATCTAATAATAAGTCTCCGTGTCATGATTTGGGAGCTGGTTGGTGGCCCAAAAGAAAAAGCCTGTTTATACAAAATGATCTGAAATCCAAAACTTCTTAGATTTTCATATTAGGGACAATCAGCTTATAAAGACTCTACAGACATCCCCAAGCTTTTCTTTTGAAATGAAAACAAAGTTATCCTACATGAAATCAAACGTTCACACAGGCATCCATGCTGCCTACACACTTGAATGTGAATGCCTCACACTCTGCGGAGTACAGCACAGACTCATCTAAAGAACGTAATTCATTAACTGCCCCTTACAGAAGGAGGCTAACCCTGTTTCCTTCTCCCTTTTAGCATTTCAAAGTTTAGAAAAGTGCTGTCAGTTACATCAGTCACACTAAGGAATAAATCAGCCACCCATCCTCACTGTATCTGTTTACCAAAGTTACAGAGTAATGCTTTCAGGGCTGGAGACGTATATCAACGGTATAGATACACAAGACCTGGGATGCATGAGGCCCTGGGCTCAATCCCCAGGTCTATACAAACAATGCAATCTTCCCATTTTCTAACTCAGCATTTTCAAATGTGCTTTCTTTATACAACTAACCTTTACTTATGAATCCCGGACATATAAGTAGGGCTTAATTTCTTATGTATGAAAAAACCTTGAATGTACAAGATACTATATCTGAAAAGCAAATAGTATCAACAAGACAAAAGGGAAGATTTTACCCCCTTATGTATAATTTGTTTCAAACCTTTAAAGTATGCAATGATGACTACTGTTTGGCTAAGTATTTTTATCATCTATTATTCATGAGTGCATGACCAAATAGTCATTAATTTGATAATACATAGTTAATCTACTCATACACAAATGAACATACTTGTAGGTATCTATAATTTTCCATAGGTTTCTCCAAAACTAGTTCAAAATTTTAGCAAGATTTTACAGTGTCCCCTATTTCTTTCTTAAATTCTAGAAGATTGATTTTGATAGAAAATATACTTCATAATCAATTTATAGCAGCCCAATATATTCATGAACTATATTTATAAGCATCTCATAGTCAAGTTATTCCCCCACCATAAAAGGCAATGGAAAAGTCAAAGATTAGATAATAAATAAGACCTTGATTAACTTTCTAAGACGAAATGAAAACAGAAAGCAAGCAGAGTAAACTATAGAATTAGTTGTTAGTTGAGGGAAGAAAGAGAGAGAGTTACAAAGAAATTAATTAATGATACAACTCTGTATTCAAGGTCTCTTTCAATTAGTTACAGAAATTACCAAGCACAGCTAAGGACATACTAAGAGTAAGTCATCACAATTAGCTTAGCTTTTTATAAACTATTCTTTGCTTCTGTTCCAGTTCAGGAGCAACTTGGAAGTCTCTATCACTGACAGGGCTATACAAATTCATGTGCCAAGAAAAAAGCATTCCCTTGACATGCAAGGCAACTGCATTTCTGAGTAAATTCTCTGTCAGTTTAGCATCCTGGCAACCATCTGACCCAATTAAGGAGAACTCACATCTACTGCTAATTTTAAGCCATACAATCAAGAAGCTGGGCCAATGAACCAGCATGCAGAGACACTTCTGTTAGTATCTCCCTAAACACACCTGAGAAAGCAATACAGTCAAACATCATTGGCAACAAGTAGTGAGAAAATGTCCGTATTTTCAAGTGAGATACACAATTATCACATAATTGTCCAATAGAATATAAAAAAATAAGTACCTCTCCCAAGAGCTGCTCTTCAGCAGCAGGACTCTCCTCCCCATCACTCTGTGCTACTTGGTCAGGGTCTTTAAGAGCCTTTGGTACATAAAATAATCACAGAGGAAGTTGAAGAATGTAGCATTAAAAGGTTATTAGTAACAAGAGGGACAAAAGACCCAACCAACCACACCCAGAGCTTGATCATGAGAAGCAACCGGACAAATTTATTCCAGAAACAACATTAAAAGAAAAGCAGAAACCATCACTACCACCACCTTCCCTTTTGGTCACCAAGTGTCACGTGACATACAGGTGCTTTACCTTATCTGAGCAGGCATTGATTCCGTTTTCCCTTCTATGACATTCAAATATACCAAAAGACATGCTTTACCAGCTAAACTTAAGATGAGAATTACAAACTTACTAAAATACTTAGAATTTTCTAAACCAGGAAGGACAAAACAGATCAACTGCTCAAATTACACTGCTTGTCAAGCTCTAACCACACTCTTGGAAGACAGTGATTTTTAGAGTCTTACCACATCGGATCCATCCACTCTGTTCAAGGCCAAAGCAACCTGAAATGAAAACAACAACCCACCTACTAAGTGCAATTCTAATCTGGGTGGACAGCGATGTTTAGCTTTACTCTATTCTCAGCCAAACTGCACAAAAGTTCTTATCAGGGACAGCATGTTTAGGAAGAGCAAAACATCTGTGCACAACTGGTTCTTACTGGTTCTAGTTTCATTTACATGGAATTCTATTGCTCCGATGATCTTTAGCTCTGCTGTCTAATCACAAAATCAACCTTAAAGAAACATGCTCCCGTGTACTTTGTTGTTTTAAGTAACCATAAATCATTTTTGTTTTGTTGTTATTTTTTTCTTATTGTTTTATTTTGTTTTTTAAGACTGGGTCTTACTATGTAGCCCTGGATGGCCTGGAACTCATGGAGATCTACTGCCTTGGCCTCCTGAGTGCTGGCATTAAAGGCCTGCACCACCACACCTGGCTTACAAATACTTTTTAAAAAGATTGTCCTCAGATACTCAATATAGAACAAATTGCTTTAAAAGTTTTTTTTTTGTTTTTGTTTTTGTTTTTGTTTTTGTTTTTCGAGACAGGGTTTCTCTGTGTAGCTTTGCGCCTTTCCTGGAACTCACTTGGTAGCCCAGGCTGGCCTCGAACTCACAGAGATCCGCCTGCCTCTGCCTCCCGAGTGCTGGGATTAAAGGCGTGCGCCACCAACGCCCGGCGCTTTAAAAGTATTTTGATGATTGTATTTCCTAATTTTTTGCTTTCAGGCATACAAGTAAAACTTTAATCTCCTGGAAATTTAGAAAAATCAGAGCATCAAGGGGCTACAGCTAATAAGGAAATCAAATAAATACTAATACTTTAAGGAGTAAGCAAAGACACCAGCAGTGTGGCTGCCCTCAGAGGAGCACATACGTAGATGACACCAGATACAGCCCACACCAGTTAGGCAGCTGCGTAATTCTATAGAAAAACTTTAGTTTCTGCCAACAGAGGTGAAAGGTCAGAGAATAAGAGTGTTCTCAAGGTTTCTATGGTTTTTACTGCTACTGACTCTGATGTCAACACTGACACAATTCAGACCCTTTCTGAGAAGACTACAAAACCATAATGTGTGTTTCTCTTTCAAAAAGGGAATTCTTTCAAAAGCTAAACTATGAAGCAAACTACTTGGACTTTGTTTACTTAGGCTCATGAAAATTCCATCCTGTTTCAGCTACCTGTTAGCTGGTCAACAATAAGCCATTTAAGAATTTCATGCTAAATGGGTCGTGATGGCACATAGCTTTAATCCCAGCACTCAGGAAGCAGAAGCAGGTGGATCTCCATGAGTTCGAGGCCAGCCTGGACTACAGAGTGAGTTCCAGGAAAGCCAGGGTTACACAGAGAAACCCTGTCTCGCAAAGAAAAAGAATTTCATGCTAACGGGTGGGAAAGGGCAGTGGCCCTGACAGTGCTCGACTTCCCACACACTGTATAGTTGGGGAGACACCTAATCCCCGCTCTCCTCTCTCTTTGAGGCCACTGTTAGCACACCTTAATAAACACCTCAGTGTGTGTGACTTGTCTGTCACGGCCAAAATATTCCTGACAGTCCGGGCTGAATTAAAGGTGCTTCTGGTAGCTTCTACATCCAGGCAGAAAGTGGAGTTTCATATCTGAAAACTTGGGTGACAAACACCAATTCTTACTAAACGTTTGTTGACTGATTGGAGACTCTGTCTAGAACTTTATACACAGATACCCCACCCAGTCCACAAGCATCTGTTTACGGCGGTCATTTGATCTTCTCAGGACCTTACCTTCTTCCCCAGATCTTCTCTTCTGTATCCAAGAAGCTCCAGGTATTTCCCACGAGAATCCTCCTCAAAGTTCACCTTTTAAAAGAGACATAATCTTCAAACAAAGATTACATTTAAAACCTAGTTTTTCTAAGAATTGACCAAATTCCAAATCAAATTACTAAAAACTCTAAAGTCTATAAAATCTTGAAAATTCACTGTTCAAAAAGAATTTATGTAACTTTAGAAACTGTTTTAACTATGCAAGCATGGATATGGCTGGGAGCTGGTTTGTACACAGTAAGTCCAGTGCTGGCAGAGGTCAGAGGGGCATCCAGTGGCTACGGCTGGAGTTATGGGTGCTGGGGACCCAACTCAGGTCTAAAACACAATACCTGCTCTTAACCATGGAGCCATTTCTCCTGCACTGGAGTGGTTTATTTGAGTCTCACTATAGAGTTTTGGTTGGCCTGGAACTTGCTCCAAAAACCAGAATGGCCTCAAACTCAGAGATCCACCTGCCTCTGCCTCCCAAGTGCTGGGATTCAAGGCATGCGCCACCTCCACCTGACTTTATAAATAACATTTTTTAAAAACTAGTTTTCTGTTTGTTTGAGACTAGGTCTCACATAGCCCAGGTCTCAAATTCAAACTCTATACAGTAACTGATAATCTTTTAAGTTCCTCTACTGCTCAACTGCTTAGATTACAGGTATGCACCATCATGCATGGATAAAATAGCTATATTCTAAGAGTAAGTAAGTATTTGAGCAACTAATCATTCTGGATAAATGAGGCTTGTTTTTAAGTATAATTTTGTTAAATACAAAATAATTCATGTTCAAAGGTTCTATGAGAAAGAAAGACAGTGTACGCAGTACTCACTATCCCCAAACTTTTTTGAATTTCACACCTAAACTGGGCAAGGAGACACACACCTTCAACTGCAGCACTAGAGGCAGACAGACAGATCTCTGAGGATCGCCTGCCCAACAACAGAGAGCAGTTCAGGTGAGCCAGCACTACAAAATGAGAGACCATTTCAAATGGAAACAAAATTTTACCCTAACTAACAAACTGTAATTTCTACATTTATAGAGTTTAACTTCATTGTAGTCAAGATTGTTTTTTCTTGGAAAACTCAGTATCAAGAAATATCTGTGAAAGCCAAACTCTTAGTCCGCTATGAAGAAAGACAGGGCGCTGCAAGGCTGTTTTCCCTTTGACTCTCCTGTAGCAGCAGGAAGAGAAACCCCCTAGTCCCTCTCCTCTCCCATTCCTCTCACCACGTTCACTGACCAGACTGGCTACAGACACTAAATTCTTTATGTTTTTATTACAGCAGCTTCCAGGTTCTAATTTTTAAGATCTGTTGAATGATGTCGCTCTCCCTTAAATATATCTTCACACTATTTAGCTTATAATGGTGTAAGAGATTAGGCTGTGTTCTCTTTATGAGATTATCTTGGCTTTTTGAGACAAGGTCTTACTATAGCCCAGGCTGGCACTGAACTTGAGATCTTCCTGTCTCAGCTTCCTGAGTGCTGGCATTAGAGGTGTGTGTTACTGTGCCCAGCTGGGGTTTCTTGAATTTCATCATGCATTCCTGAAATCATACTATCTCACATGTTTCTTCAAAAGGAAGACAGACTTTAATTATAATAGGAACAATTATCGATAATGAAATGAAACCATTTTAGGGCCAGAGAGATGGCTAAGCAGATAAATGTGCTCACTGTAAAATGAACATGCACGTACACACACACACACACACAAACAAAAATTAGAAATAAGCTCAACTTTACCTTCAAGAAGGACCACACATTTTTCTCAAATTCAGTTTGAGAAGCATCAATCTTCCTCTGGCAGTAACTGATGAAGCCCTGGGACTGTACAACCTGCTGCAGCTGCTCCGAGCGGCTGAGAAAGTCCTTCTCTGTCACCACCTGACTGATGAACACGTGCTGCGGCCGCTGCTGCTGCTCAGCTCCCTGCTGAGGCTGCACTTTAACGTTCTCAAAAGTCACCAGCTTCCCTCCAAACTGTGCGAGAAAGAATGAACTCATCAGCCACTAAGCTGCGCCAGAGGGAATGGACTGCAGCCTGCTAAGGTAAAGAACTGGATGGAGATAACTGGCACACCCTCCCAGGCTCCCAAACTTCACTCCAGCCTCCAACTGTCCTCCTTTTCAGTCCTCACAAGTCACCTGGGATGAAATGTACTTTGTGCTGTCCCACAATTCCTCAGTTAATATGTTACACGGAACCCTAAAAACAAACTCCACCTACTGAGAAGGAAGCGCCAACAGGCCTTCGGATCCACTTGGGGGGCTTCTTCAGGGGCAGCACTATGCTGTGTTGAGCAGTCTGCTGAGGAATTTGCAATGGAGGAAGGGGCTGTCCTGTGCCAAAAGGATCAAGATTCCCAAAAGACGATGAAAGCTGTTTTTAAAAAAGTATGAGTTAGTAACCTACATAAACTATGCTGCAATTTTTCAAATCATACACAAAAAAATTCTAATAACAATTATCCACTAAAGCAGCATTGCTGGTTGGTAAAAATCACTAAAGATAATTACACAATATGGTTCTTTTTCTCAGTTGTGATCATCAAAAGCCTTAATACTGCCTATTACCTTGTCAGCTTGCTTCTGCCTTAACCCATCCATGCTCCCTCCCATGATAGAATAAACACTGATTCGTCCATCAAAAGAAGCAGCCGACAGGACAGCAGGGTTCCGAGGACACCACTGGATATCGAAGCACCACTGTGTGTTGGTGGGAAGTTCATATAATACCTAGCCCAACATAAATAAATAAGCAAAAGTTAGAAAAAGGTACAGCCAGATCATAACCAAAATAAGTAATGTTGATAATAAGTACAGTTGAACATTTACTTTAAAAAAGTCTTTAGCTGGGGTTGGGGATTTAGCTCAGTTGGTAGAGCACTTGCCTAGCAAGCGCAAGGCCCTGGGTTCGGTCCTCAGCTCCAAAAAAAAAAAAGTCTTTAGCCAAGAAAACCAATGGTAAGTGCCTCTTACAGTACAGTGATCCCAGATCGGTCCACAATGGTAAGTGTCTCCTACAGTACAGTGATCCCGGATTGGTCCACAATGGTAAGTGTCTCTTACAGTACAGTGATCCCGGATCGGTCCACAATGGTAAGTGTCTCCTACAGTACAGTGATCCCAGATCGGTCCACAATGGTAAGTGTCTCTTACAGTACAGTGGTCCCGGACCAGTCCACAATGGTAAGTGTCTCCTACAGTACAGTGGTCCCGGATTGGTCCACAATGGTAAGTGTCTCTTACAATACAGTGGTCCCGGATCGGTCCACAATGGTAAGTGTCTCTTACAGTACAGTGGTCCCGGATTGGTCCACAATGGTAAGTGTCTCTTACAGTACAGTGGTCCCGGATTGGTCCACAATGGTAAGTGTCTCTTACAGTACAGTGGTCCCGGAATGGTCCACAATGGTAAGTGTCTCTTACAGTACAGAGGCCCTGGGGTGGTCCACTAATAACAGGAATGCTAGTCAACAGTTCTTTTCCTAAAATGGCAGCAGTAGACAAGCTGGAAAGGCCAGAACATTTTATCAAATTCCAGAGCTACTCTTTTCAACTGTTTTTGCCTGGCAAGATCCAAAGAACTATGTCTGGGTCATTTGAAGACCAAACTTTAAACTACTCTTAGAAGAACTCACTGACAAATCTGGCTTTTAGCCAAGAGAAAACATGTCTCTCTCATTCTTATTGCTGAAGAATCCTAACAAAGCCTGCCTCTAAGTTTTCTACAGAAGGAAAGGGCCGTGGGAAAACGTCACAAACACTATTCCAGGCCGGGGAGATGCTCCATGTGTAAAGTACGTGCCATGCACGCATGAGGACTGCAGCGCTAGGCCCTGCACCCTGCACAGAGCAGCCAGGTCTGCTGCTCGCCTATAGTCCCACAGCTGGGGAGGCAGAGACAGGAAGGGCCCTGGCATTAGCTGGCCAGTCACTGAGGGAGGTCAATGAGACTGTCTCAAAAAACAGCTAGAGATCTAACTGACAAAGACACACTATCCATTTCTGGCAGCCAGGTGTATATATACATAAGTGCTCCTGCATTTGTACATACATGAACATATATACACAGAGAGGAAATTAAAAATAAATAGTTATCAGAATTGTTGCACTTGAGGCCCTAAGTTCAATGCTCAACAGCTAAAAGAACCAAGTCTGTTAAAACAGTTTTTGTTTATTCATTTATTCCTCTGTGTGTGTGTGTGTGTGTGTGTGTGTGTGTATGTGTTTTATGGGTAACTGTCGGGGGGCATGTGTCACAGTACACATGTAGAGGACAACTTTGGGGACTCGGTTCTCTCCTTCCACCTTGTTGAGGCAGATTCTCTATTGTTTCTGCCATGCTGCACATCCAAGTGGGCTGGCTCATGAGCTTCCAGGCGGCTCTCCTGCAGGAGTGCTAAGGTTACACAGGCAGCCACAGCATCCTGTTCATGTGGATTCCAGGTATCAGAGTCAGGTTTCCAGACCTGACTGCTGAGCCACCTTGCCAGCTGGAAGACTTTGTTTTTAATGGTGCTGGAAATCAAGCCTAGGCCTTTCACATGATAAACAAGCACGACTTCTGAGGCACACTCCTAATCCAGCTACTCACATTTCCATCAAAATAACTTCAAAAGCACCTGAAACAATACACTTCAATAGAGAAAAGGCAATGGTATAAGGCTGCAACTAGGTCTGGAAAGCTCAGCAGCTGAGAGCACCAGCTGCTCTTCCAGAAGACATGGGTTCAATTCCCAGCCCCCACATGGAAGCTCACAACTGTCTGTGTAACTCCAGGATCCAACACCTTCACACAGTCACGCATGCAGGCAAAACACCAATGCACTTAAAATAAAAATGAATCATTTTTTAAAAGGCTGTAGCTAGAATCTATGTTCCAATAGAGAAAGATTAATTTTAAAGTACCAGGAAATGAGCCTGGCTAATGTTCCTGACAGAGATCTGATGGGGTAACATCTCAGACCCCCCTCCAATGGTCTTAATTATAATCATGGACTTAAAACCATACGGAAATGTCTTCCTCAGGTAGAAATAAGTATCAAGAGTGCTGAAAGGTTGAGAAGCACTCCTCCTCCTACCTCTCCTGTGTTAGGGTTGGAGCATAGAATCTTAGCATCTTTTCCACAGCTTAGTAACAATTCAGGATCTGCCATGCTCCAAGCAATTGCCAAAATTCCCCTATAAAAAAACAGGCGGGAGAAAAGAACAAATGAGAACGAAGTATAGTCGCACACAGGTGTGAGAGACCACAGTGGAACTCCCTAGTCCGTTTACTACTTCAACGGTCAACTTAAGAAAGAAAAAGAGAAAGGAAGAAACGCACACCGGTAGAAACCCACAAAAATACGAGGAAATGTTCAGTCTTGAAGAAAGCAAATTTCCAATCCCTCCTGTGCAGGTTGTGGAGAGTCACCTATGCTAACAGAAGTGGAACTCACGTAACTTGGTCACAGGACGCTTAGCACTGTGCACGGTGCAGATGGCAAGCAATGAGAGTGAATGCCCAACAACCCGGGCTGTGGAGCATTAACTCACAGGCGGGCAGGCGGGCTGTTTATGAGAAAGAACACAGGTAAAATGCCTCATATAGCTGGGTGGTGGAGGTGCAAACCTTTAATACCAGTGGCAAATGGATCTCTGTTTTAGTCCAGCTTGGTCTATACACAGAACAATCCTGTCTCAAAAAAAAAAAAAAAAAAAAAAAAAAAAAGCGCCTCTACATGGGAAGCCAGTGTTCTCCCACAAGTCTACATCCTCAGTTCTGTTTTTAGCTTCTGTCAGGAAGTACTCTTTATTGAGTATACTGAAAAGAAAAATTTAGATATTTTTCTAAGAAATATTAAACTCTAAAGTCTAGACACATGGTCTTATAGATTACTGTCTTAGGGTAGGGATATTTTGACCTCAGTATAATGGTAATACAGGATATTCCTTGGGCTACACACAGTGTAATCCTTGGGGTGGGGCGAAGACTCAATAGTGAGGTGCTTGCTGCACACTGTGTCTAAAAACAGCCAACTGAGCAAGTAAAGGTACCTACTGCCAAGCTCTAAGACCTTAGTTCAATCCCTGGGTCTGTGAGAGGGGACACTGACTACCACAGGCTACTGTGACCTCCACAGCATGTGGAGTGGTCTATATGCATCCACATCCACACTCCCTTCCACACAAAGCCAGGTATGACAGCACACATCTGCAATCCCAGCTAGGGGGGTGGAAAAAGGCAGATCCACAGAGCTCATCTGCCAGCTATATGTCCAATGGTGACTCCAGGTTTAGTGAAAGACTGTCTCAAGAATATATGGTTGAGGAATGCTCGGAAAGGCATCAAGCATTGACTTCTGGCTGCCACAAACATGTGTATACCCCCCTACCCCCACACACAATCTTCTGTACTCTATTATTTAGAGAAAGTCAGAATTAATTATTTTGTCTTTTCTATATTCATATCTATGTTACTCAGAGATTCTATGAGAAACCAGAAATATGTTTCGTTATTTCTTAAGAGCACACAATTGGAGGTCTGAGTATTTTGCTCAGTGGTAAGCACTTGCTTAGTATATACAAGGCCTTGGGTTTGATCTCTAATACAGTAACAATGCAACAAATAGCCAAGGTTTGTTCATTAAAAAAAAATTTAATGCGTGCACGCGTGAGAGTGCAGGTGTCCAAGTAAGCGTGGAGCCATCAGAGCCCCTGGAGCTAGAGTTACAGATGGCTGTGAGCTGCCATGTGAGTGCTGAAAAATAAACTCAGGTCCTCTGGAAGAGCAACAAGTGCTCTTGACTACTGAGTCATCTCTCCAGCCCAATATATTATATGTTATACTATAGCCATCCCTAGAACTATAGGGATGGAAGAGAACCAAAAGATCAAATAATCTTCCATTTATTAGTATAAGAAAACTGCCGACTAGAGAGATTGTTTCTGTCATCCAGTACTGGGCGTTACTAAATTCTGATGGTTTCTTCCCAAGCTCTGTGGTAGAGTGTGGTGTTAGACCACTCTGAGATCAGCGTTGAGGTTGGACTGCTCATATATGACCTGGGACAAGTTGAGCCTTGCTGAGCTTCAGTTTCTGGCCTGTGAGACATGCGATAGCAGTTTCCACAGTGAATTCCGTGATGAGGACGGACTGAGGTGCCATGTCAATGCCTGCACACGGTCTACGTCATGTCTGTGAGTCAGCTGTCCTCCCTCCACAGTGCAGGCTCCCTGAAGTTCATGTGGTGGTCTGCATGAGAATGGACCCCAGAGGCTCATGTTTGAATAGACGTCCCCAACTGTTGGAACCACTTGGGAAGGATTAGGAGGTGTGGCCTTGCTGGAGAAGGTGTAACACTGGAGTTGGCTTTGAGTCTCGGCCTATGGATCGGATGTGAGCTCTCAGCTACTGCTCCAGCACCACACCTGCTGCCATGCTCCTCACCACGATGGCCATAGACTCACCCTCGGAAACTAGAAACAAGCCCCCAATTAAATGCTGTCTTTCTTTCTTTCTTTCTTCTTTTTTTTTTTTTTTTTTTTTTTTTTTTTTTTGGTTTTTCCAAGATAGGGTTTCTCTGTGTTGTTCTGGTGCCTGTCCTAGATCTCGTTCTGTAGACCAAGCTGGCATCAAACTCACAGAGATCCTCCTGGCTCTTCCTCCCGAGTGCTGGGATTAAAGATGTGTGCCAACACTACCTGGCTAGAAACTAGTAAAATATTACAAGAAATTTTCTTATTTTAAAAACACACTGAACTAATTTACATAAATTTGCTACTACCTAAGTATCAATATTAGGAAATTTGCCAAATTATGAAATACAATGACACTAAAATATCAGAAAATTTCCATTTTTCAGAATATCTACTCAACATATTAATGCAAACTGAAAACAGACCACCTAATTTCTCAAAAATGTTTGCTTCTAAAGGGAAATGGAAACAGAATCAAACCAGTTTCTAAACTGTTGCTATACGGCATCAATTTTCTTAGGTCTGATGACTAATACAGATCTAACTCTACAGTTAATGTCAAGAGTTTGATATACTTAAATTTTTACTATTTTAGGTGATTTTAGTTTCTAGCTGAGGACGGCATTGAACCCCTGACCTCCTTGCCTCTGACTGCCAAGTGCTGGGATTACAGATACACATCTCTATGCCTTGCTTCAGTATTTGAAGTAAGTAGTGGAAAATGTTCTAGCAAAGGATTCATGTTAGCATGATATGATCTATCTACCATTTTGGAGAGTACTGCTAATTCTGACTACTGCTTAAAATAAAAATGAGGAACTATGTTTTAGAACAAAAACATGAAGAAACGAAGTTCCCTGAAATAGCAGCATGGTACCTGGCATGATTTTCCAGAACCCGGAGAGGAGAGGAGGCAAATCGAAGATCCCACATCTGGATCACTGGTAATCGATCATCCTCAGAGGCCAGGACCATCTGTGTAGCAACATCAGGGTGCCATGCCAGCCCAGAGCAATGCATCTGCAGACAGGTAAGGCCCACATCTTAGCAACCATGTTACTTTATGAAAAGCAGAATTAGAATTTGAAGACTATGTCGCAACTGAAATGAACAGGAAAAAACATCAGCTCAGACTAGTTCCAAACCTTTTAAATGTTACTAAACAGGCTTAAATAGTCTTGGAAATATAGCATTTGTATGTTTTCTATTCATCTATTGATACACATAAAGCAATTCAGAATCAAAATAATTCTATTATCTAAAATGAATTTCACTATCAATACTGTAACTTAGAGAATTGTTTTGGGGGCTGGAGAGATGGCTCAGAGGTTAAGAGCACTGGCTGCTCTTCCAGAGGTCCTGAGTTCAATTCCCAGCAACCACATGGTGGCTCACAACCATCTGTAATGAGATCTGGTGCCCTCTTCTGACCTGCAGTCATACATGCAAGCAGAACACTGTACACTAAATAAATAAATAGATTTAAAAAAAGAGAAAACTGTTTTATACAAACTTAAAACATAACACTTTCAAAAATAAAAAGATAAAAGTTCTCAATTAAAAACTAAAAGGCCTTCTACCTTTCCTCAAAAAAAAAAAATAAAGAAACCATATCTTAAGCAACAACTACCATCCAAAGTTTCATGAGACAATTACTATTATTGAGAATGACCCAAAAGTTTAAACTCTAATAAATATCTACATAATGATTAAGATTATTTTCACATGCTTTGTTCCACTGGAACTTGTGTTAACACTCCTGGTCCACTTAAACTGTAGTCACATCTAGAGGAAGGTTCTCAACAGTTCTGCGCATTTTAAATGATACACACATTCTGACTTAGTAGGCACTCTTGTTTTAGGAAATCTTTAAAAGGGTGGGCAACAGGGCTCAGCACATAAAGGCGCTTGCTGCCAAACCTGGAGACCTAAGTTTAAGTTTGGGATCCCCATGGTAGAAGGAGAACCAAGTCCTTGAACACAGTGCACAATGGCGCGTGAATGCTCACACACCACCAACAACAAAAAACCCAGAACACCATAAATGTAATAAAATGTAATAAAAGTATTTTTGAAGTTTTAAACAAAAAAGAAAGAAAGAAAGAAGGGAGAGAGGGAGAGATGGAGGAAAGAAAATCAGGCCACCAAGAGGGCTCACTGGGCAAAGATGTCTGCCACTAAGCCCCCCACACCTGAGTTTGATCTCTGGGACCCACTGATGGAAGGAGGAGAACAATTCCCAAAAGTTGTCCTGTGAACCCAACACGTGCTTCATAGCACACGCGCTGCCACACACACACAGGCACGTGAAATTACTAAATACAGTGCTTAGAAAACAAAAAAACATATCCAGCATGGTGTACTGGGTATTTAATTACTGTACTGAGGGGTAGGGAGCATTCATCCCACTATTAGCCGATTAATAAAAGACAGGATTTTAATTTCACAAAAATCTGATTTCTTGAAACAAGCCCCAGGGCACTTACAGTAGAAGCACCGTGTTTATCGTAAGTCGGTCCTACACTTACCCTGTTGCTGTGGTCACTGACTTTGATGATGGGCTCGTTTTTCCTGAGATCCCACACGGTTGCCCGGCCACTGGGACTGGCTGATGCTAAAATATGCTGAACTTGCCTGTTCCACGCAATGCAGCTGATGTCCTCTGGTGGCTACAAAGGAACACACTATTAAAACCATTGCCATGCTGTGCTGGTCAGCTCTGTCAACCTGAGGGACTGGAGTCACTGGGAGAGCCTCAATGAGGAACTGCCTCTATGAGCCAGCTCTGAGGGGTGTCTGTGTAACACTTTCTGACTGCTGACTGATGTGGGGGTGCCCAGCCCATAGAGGGAGGTACCAGCCCTGGGCAGGTGGGTCTAGGCTATAGAAGGAAAGAAACTGGTCAAGCCAGGGGAAGCAAGCCACCTGCCCTCCCCAGTGACAGACTGTGACCGGGACATGGAAGTGACTTATATAAGCCTTCCTCCCTCAGGTTGACTTTGGGCACTGTTTAATCACAGCATCAGAAAGTAACTAGAACATTACTACATTCAAATTTAATTATAAAGCCAGGTGTGGGGGCACACACCTTTAATCCCAGCATGCTGGAGGCGGGCCAATTTCTGAGTTCGAGGCCAGCCTAGGTCTATATACTGAGTTTTGGGACAGCCAGAGCTATATGGTAAGACCCTGCCTCAAAAACCTAAAAAATAAATTTAATTATAAATTCTGATTCTTCATTTATAATTTTTCTTTCTTTCTTTCTTTCTTTCTTTCTTTCTTTCTTTCTTTCTTTTTTTCTTCCTTCCTTCCTTCCTTTCTTTTTTTTTTTTTTTTTTTTTAAACAGACAGGGTCTCACTATGTAGCTCTGGTTCTCCTGGAACTCACAGAGATCCATCAGCCTCTGCTTCCCAAGTTCTGGGGTTAAAAGCATATACCATCATGCCTGACTGATCCTTTTTGTTTGTTTTTAAATTTATTACTTAAAAATTAGATCCATTTTTCCACAAATTTCCTTTCTATTCATATATTCACAACACATACCATATTGTTTAAAACACAACTCCACATAGCTTCAAATACTTCCTATTGTTTAATATTGTTGTCTCATCCAACAAGCATTTGTTGAGTTCTTGCTATAAACCAAGCCGTTTCTTTATTTGTAGTTGTCGCAAGATAGACCACAAACTACAAAACTGATGGCTGGTGAGTGTGACCTCTAATTATGCAGGACAAAAACGGCAGGCTGGACAACCGGAAAAAAGCTTTTATAAGTAAGTGGTAGACTACAGGCTGTCATTAAGCTGCCTTTCAAGACTTCAAAATGGCAGGAGCAGTTTCAAGGGCCAGTAAGACCGGGACTCTACACACTGAGAGATTTAAAATGAGCAGCCGCTGTTGCCCAGCCTACATGAAACACACAGGAGTGAGTTTATTCAGTAAATCTGAACGCGGATAAAACCGCTAGTATTTATCAAAGAACAAGACTGTCACTGTGAAGCAATTATCAAACATTTGTTTTGTGTACTTCTCTAGGCCTAGTACAACAAATACTGCCAGTTGGTAGGTGATGAATGACTACTTACTGTTCAAAGAACACTGATACCTTCCTTGCAGAAAGATTGCATTTTGTTTTATTTTTTGAGACACTGTCTCATTACGCAGCCCTAGCTGATCTGGAACTCACTCTGTAGATCATAGCAGCCTTGAACTCACAGAGATCTGCCTGACTCTGCCTGCTGAGTACCAGGGTTAAAGGCCTGTGCCACCACACCTATCAACATTTTATTTTAGATAAGGTCTCATTCTATATTTAAGCTGACTTCAAACTCAAAGCAATCCTCCTGCCTCCAACTTATAAGAGAAACATAGTTATCAATACTTTACTATGCCATAGAAAATTAATGATATGTAAGTACTGGTTTGCATTCAAAAAACTTAAAATGAACATAAATACATTTAAAAGAACAGCTTTTGGTTCCTTTGATTACACTGATCAACAATTAATATTATACCTGTGTTTTGGCTCCTGGTGTCATTGGAGTTGCGAAATTGTTTAGATCCCAAATGTAGATTTCAGATTCATTAGCACCAGAGGCCACCAAATTGGTCTGCAAAAAGAAACAATACTCAAATAACAAATAACTGAAAACTCAGAATAACTAAAAACTAAAATGTTGACTTTAATACATACAGTTTTTCTACTGATTCAAAACAATCACGTTTGGCTTCCTAATTATCCATAATTCTTCATTCATCAAAGTTAACTTTTTATGAAACTATTTTAAAGCAATACGGTACAAAAAAGAGCAGTTACACGGTTAAACTGTTAAAGAATCAAGCACATTAACCATGTAGGGACCGGTGTTTGTGGTTGTGCATCTCTGGAAGAAACTGTGACCATAGGACAAAAGCAGTTGCCAATTACTGCTCTCAAAGACACCCAAGTCCTACGTCTACATCCTACAGCCACTGCATCTTTCTCGGGGCACCTCACAGCCAGCACCCAGAGACAGTAAAGCCTGCCGCTGTTTTCACATACGTCTAGCTCATGGGCACACAGTTTTGTTACAATGAACAGTATTTCCGGGTGATTTCTACTGCAAGTTCACTGGGTTAAAACGACCCTAAAAGTGGTGAGAAGTAAAGAATAATGGGCTTCACAAACTGACTCATAGGCTACTTTTCATGCTCACAAATTTTATCACTGGTGCTATGAGCTGACCTAACATAAGCTCTAAAGTTTCCAAAGTCTGGGGCTCCTAATACCTAAAGGTGTCCAGGCAGATGGCATGACATTTTAAACTTCTAAATATAAATATAAGCCAGCCTATCAGCTAAGTTTCAGTATCAGCTCTGCTCAGGGCAGATATTATCTGTTTGTGCGTGTTTGGTTGGGTAACCCATCATGTAAAATGTGGGTGCTCATGCATCTGTGTACATGTGCATACGAGGTCAGAGACCAACCTCAGATGTCACCCTCAGAAACACTGTCCACCTACTCTGAGATAAGATCTCACCGGCATGGAACCCACCAAATAGGCTAGACTAGCTGGCCAGCGAGCCCCAGGGGTCCTGGCTCCACCTCCTCAGGACTGAGACCACGGGTATAGTGTGTGCCACCCCAACCACCCCTTTCACAGGGTCCTGAGGATTGAACCAAGTGTTCTGCGTACAATGGAAACGCTTTACCAATCCAGCTAGCTCCTCAGTGCCCTGGGGTTCTGTTGTTGTTTGAGACAGGGTCTTGAACTTACTACGTAGCTGAGGCTAGCCTCAAATTCCTGATCCTTTTGCCTGCACCTCCCAAGTGCTGAGGTAACAGGCATGTGCCACCATGTCTATGTCCGGTTTCTAATTTGAACTCTGAATTGTACAGGAATAAGTCTTTACCTTTCATTCCTAATACTGAACCATGAATGGGGGGGGGGGGGCCAAAAAAAAAAAAAAAAAAAAAACCAACCATGAATGAATGTCAAACAAAGTCAAACCTGAAAAATGTTTATATCCAAGGCTCTCACTGGCCCAGTATGCTTGTCCTTTTGGGCAATCACAACTTCCTTGTCTCCAGCTATGATTTTAGAAGGATCATAAAGAATAATGTTTCCATTTTCTCCACCTGCAATCAGAACTCCAGAAATATCTCCTTTGGAATCCATCTTATGAGGTCCCCAGATCAACTTGTGGTACCTTAAGGAGAAAATAAATAACTTATTCTTAGAGTCAAATAAGAGTCCAAATATTTTTAATTATATTTTTATCTATATCTTTCTATGTAATACAAACTGTAGTTTCTTTTTTCTCTTTGACTCCTGCTGACTGTATCCCAGTAAAATAGAATTTTAATGTCTACTTATGTATTTATATTGATTACCTGATCTCTAAACAGTGAAGACTCTCCAGAAAAATATAGTATAGAAGTCTACTTGAACTTAAAAATGACTTTATCGTAAGTGCAACCCTGGGCAAGCTACTTAATAATCCCAAAACGTATTTTGTTCACCTGTACAACAGAGCTAATCAACTGCTTTCTTAGAAAATAAAACATTGGGCCAGATGGTTTAATCCCAGCACTCAGGAGGCAGAGGCAGGGGAATCTCTGTGAATTCTAGGCCAGCCTGGTCTACAGAGTGAGTTCCAGGACAGCCAGGACTACATAGAGAAACCCTGTCTCAAGAAAAAGAGAGAGAAAGAAAAAGAAAACTTTCCATTTGATTATAGAAGTGTTCATGAATATGTAGCCCAAGGAACAGAAAGAGTAAAAGTGTTAAGGGAGTCATTGGAAATTTTCTAAGTAGAGACATGGTTTCAAAATTATGTGTTTTATTTCAAGTACAGGACAATGATCCTGGCCTCATGTGGAATGAAAGCATATAGCCTGAAACAGACAGTGGGTGGAAAACCTTTGCGACAAGAGTGGACCTTGGGATCTTATCACGGGAGAAACTGCAAAGCCTGAGCAGACCCACAGACCTCCATGACTCAGGCTATACTCTCTCATCTACTGAACACCTCTTTAAAACCTGCTCAAACCGGGCGTTGGTGGCGCACGCCTTTAGTCCCAGCACTTGGGAGGCAGAGCCAGGCGGATCTCTGTGAGTTCAAGGCCAGCCTGGGCTACCAAGTGAGCTCCAGGAAAGGCGCAAAGCTAAACAGAAAAACCCTGTCTCAAAAAACCAAAAAAAAAAAAAAAAAAAGAAAAAAAACCTGCTCAAAACAGGCACTGGAGAGAAGGCTCAGTGGTTAAGTGGCACCGCCATATCTGATGGGAATGGCAAAAGACATAAGGCCAGCACAGCTGCCTGACAAAGACCCAGCAAAATTGAGTCACGTGATGGCTGCCATGCCACTTTTGGTTTTCATCTCCACCTGTTGCATACTTGGGAGACTTTTAATATTTATATAATTTGTGGATACTAGATTGATGGAAATTTTCTTATGAATCATTTATGCTTTCTCCCAGGAGTATGCTTCTAAGGTTCCCCAGGAAAGTCCTGAACATACTACCCCTCCCACTTTTAGAGAGATGTCCTTATCTACTTGAAGGTCCTCTTTATGCCTTGGAGGTTGTGACACCTAAAGAAGCCAGAGGTCTCTTTATGAGGCTATGAGACATTCTTGAAACATCTGTCCCTGTACTTATGCAGGAACAAGATATTCAAAACAAAGTAAACTCAAAAAGGTCAACAAGATTCGGTGGGCTAGAGGAGTGGGCCACAGATCAGATTGCAAGCCTCTTCCTACTATACACTCAGGCAATTACGTGGCATATACCTCTGCCCTACACAGAGACTTATATTGATGAACAAAGAATGAATTGGAAAGATGATAAAAGAATGAGATGTCAGGATCTCCCTTTCTTAGAAAAGTTAACACATGCAGAGCCACTGTGGTGTCCTATGATCAAGGAACAACAGAATGCCAGGATTAGACATATAAAGATATAAAATATAAACATTGTATTATGCCAGAATTTAAATAATAACGCAACAGCTTTGCCTGAGGTTTTTTTCTTGGGCACCTCTGATCACCAAGAGTTGCCAGGCAGTGGTGGCGCATGCCTTTAATCCCAGCACTTGGGAGGCAGAGGCAGGCAAATCTCTGTGAGTTTGAGGGTGACCTGGTCTATAAAGTGAGTTTGAGGACATCTAGGACTGTTAAACAGAGAAACTCTGTCTCAAAAAATTAAAAAAAAAAAAAAAAAAAAAAAAAAAAGGAGAGTTAGTAAGACACTGCTTGGGACATGGCAATATGCCCAGGCTGACTTGAAGATTTTATTTTGGTCTACAGTCCTTGTAGCCACAAATGCTACCAGCCTGAGAACAGGCTGTCACATACCTCTAGATTCTTAAAAATTGGGTTTTGGGTTAATGAGTAAAAATGATAACTCTGGGAGCTGGAGAGATGGCTCAGTGGTTATACTGACTGCTCTTCCAGAGGACCCAGGTTCAATTCCCAGCACCCACATGGCAGCTCACAACTGTCTGTAACTCCAGTTCCAGGAGATCTTACATCTTCACACCAATGCACATACATAAAGTTAAATAAATTTAAAAAAATATGAAAACTTTATCGATGATATCAAAACTTGAGGGAAAATGATTGGAAATGATAACTCTGTTTTGTCATAGTTTATTAATGATAATTAAAAGATGAGCAAAAGGAAGTGAAACACATGTCCATAGCAAAGACGTTATGATCTATGTTTTGGAACATCATGAATGTATCCCTGCTTACTAAATTCTATATAAATAAAGAAGCACTCTGGCTGCTAGTAAATCTGGCTGCATGATTTTCACCACCACCATGGCTTAGCTCACTTCTGTCTCCCATCAACTCCTTACATCCTCTGCTGGACCTGTCCACCACCAGGGATGGCTCCCGGCAGTGAAGAGCATTAGCTGCTCTTCCAGAGGATCTGTATTCAATTCCCAGCATCCACATGCAGCTCACACTTGTCTCTAACTCCAGTTTCAAGGGCTTCTGACACTGTCACACAGACATACATGCAGGCAAAACAACAATGCACATAAAATTTCAAAAATACACCATTTGTTTCACTGCTGAAATTGAGTGTACTTTCTCTACGTTATAATACAGTGTGAGTGGGCCTGAGAGATGGCTGAGAAAGTGAAGGCACTTGCTGCCAATCCTGACAATGTGAGTTTGATCCCAGGACCAACATGGTAGAAGTTGAAAACCAATTTCTACAAGTTGTCCATTCTTTCACATATACCCCTTCCCACATAAACTCCCATAAAATAATAAATAACCAGGCATGGTAGCCAGGAGCAGTAATGAACACCTTAAATCCCAGGACTCAGGAGGTAGAGGCAGGAGGATTTCTGTGAGTTCAAGGTCAGCCTAGTCTACATAGGACAATCAAGACTACACAGAGACAGCCGGGCATTGGTGGCGCATGCCTTTAATCCCAGCACTCGGGAGGCAGAGGCAGGCGGATCTCTGTGAGTTCGAGGCCAGCCTGGGTTACCAAGTGAGTTCCAGGAAAGGCGCAAAGCTACATAGAGAAACTCTGTCTCGAAAAAACCAAAAAAAAAAAAAAAAAAAAAAAAAGACTACACAGAGAGATCCTGTGTGTATATAAACTATGTGTGTGTATAAAAATACACACATACTCCCTTCTTTAGTCATACCTACATTTTATAAGATAAAAGAGACAAACAAGTAACTCTCCTACACTGAGAAAAGAAGGATGTTGGGGCTGGAGTCTTCTGGCCACACTACACATAACAGCGATGAAACCTTCAATGGGACTTATCAATACTTTACTTCCACAAAAATGCACTTATACACTTTTTCACAAGTTTTTCATGTCACTGGCATTACTCCTTAAAGTTTTAACAATCCTAACTACAGACAGAGGTAGACCACAGGACTGGGGTGTGGCTCATTTGGTAGAGTGCTTGCCCAGCATGCAGAGTCCTGGGTTCAGTCACAGGCACTATACAAACCAGCAGTGGTGGTACTTGCCCATAACCCTAGCTAGCACTCAGGACACAGAGGCAGGAGGAGCAGAACTTCAAAGCCATTCTTGGCTACTAGTGAGTTCCAGGTCCACCTGGGCTACAGGAGACCCTGCCTCAAAATAAAAAAAAAAATAAAATAAAGCCATCTACCACAACATATACCTTTTTTTTGTTTGTTTGTTTTTTGTTTTTTTCGAGACAGGGTTTCTCTGTGTAGCTTTGGTGCCTGTCCTGGAACTCACTCTGTAGACCAGGCTGGCCTTGAACTCACAGAGATCCGCCTGGCTCTGCCTCCCAAGTGCTGGGATTAAAGGCTTGCGCCACCACCGCCCGGCCCACAACATATGCTTAAATAATAATATGACCTTAAGGCTGAATCTCATACCTGTGAGCAGAGGAGAAAGTAGCACAAGACTTCATATCCAAGGATGGGTCTGAAAGGTCTAACTCAAATATCTCCAGGGAAGCATTGGTACTAAACGTTGCATCCAACTGCTGAGCAGATGTTCCTACAGAAAATATATGTATGGTAACTACGTATGCAAAATAAACGACTCGGAAAGTGGCAGGAAAGAGAAACGAAAAGCATGTCTTTAATTGTCATGAATACATCTGTGGCGGAAACACATATGCCACTGAGCATGTCGAAGTGACCGCAGCAATAAAATTCTGGCCCAAGGCTGGGAGATGATGTCTCTAAGAGTAGGTAGTTACAGGTAAGATTTAAAGGCTGTAGCTATCTTAGAATCTCTGTGGACAAACAGTCCCATAATGCACTGTATCTGCTTTAAATCCTATACAAAGTGCTCTTTATTGAAAGTGTTTCTGTCAAGTTTGCTCATGATTCATTCAAACTCTTTTGTTATGTCATCCGCTGTCCCAACTTCTGGTGGGCTCAAGATGACCTTGATTCCTGTGCACTGGGAGAGATACTATGTATGTAACACACGATCAGTGCTAGCAAGTACAGCACTGTGAACACAGGAAGGTCACCACATTAAGTACAGGGAGGATGGAGGTATCCTGCTGGAGAAGGAGAAACTTTTCAGAGAAGATGACGCTTGAACCAAAGCTTAAAATCCAAGTACAAAGCAGGCAGGCATAGAACTAGGTAATCACACTGTCTTCTCTTTTGAGCTTACCTGTGGCGAGGTAAATGGGGTGGTTCTGGGCAGGGCTCCATGCCTGCATAGCGGTACGATCTATTTCCTTTAACTTCATTCTGCTAAAATGAACATTTTACAGAGAAATATACTGAGCATATAACACAGAATATTAAAAAACACATAGAAACATACTGAATGAATCACTAAAATATTACTAATACCCCAGTACCAATAATATAAATGTATTGTTGGCAATGTCCAATATTAGACATCAACTGTGGGACTATTTTGGGGACAAATATTCTATTACTCTAATTCTCTATGGATTACACAGTTGAGTGCCCATTATCTGAAATGACAAGGACCAGAAATGCTTCAGATTTCAGAGTTTCTCTGATCCTGGAATATTTTCTAGAGCTGAACATGCCTAGGTACAAAATCTAAAATGCTTCAAAATATGCAACTCTTCAGATGATTCAGTTAGGGGTGCTCAATGTACAGTCCTCAGCTAAAAAAATAAGCCTGAAATCAGGAACAAGACAAGGCTGTCCACTCTCCCCATATTTATTCAATATAGTACTAGAAGTTCTAGCCAGAGCAATAAGACAACAAAAGGAGATCAAAGGGATACGAATTGGAAAGGAAGAAGTCAAACTTTCTCTATTTGCAGATGATATGATAGTATACGTTAGTGACCCCAAAAATTCAACCAGGGAACTCCTACAGCTGATAAACTCCTTCAGTAAAGTATCAGGATACAAGATCAACTCAAAAAAATCAGTAGCCCTCCTATACACAAATGATAAAAGGGCTGAGAAAGAAGTCAGAGAAACATCACCCTTTACAATAGCCACAAATAATATAAAATACCTTGGGATAACACTAACTAAACAAGTGAAGGACCTTTTTGATAAGAACTTTAAATCTCTAAAGAAAGAAATTGAAGAGGATATCAGGAAATGGAAGGACATCCCATGCTCATGGATAGGTAGGATTAACATAGTAAAAATGGCGATCCTACCAAAAGCAATCTACAGATTCAATGCAATCCCCATCAAAATCCCAACACAATTCTTCACAGACTTGGAAAGAAAAATACTCAATTTCATATGGAAAAACAAAAGACCCAGGATAGCTAAAAAAATCCTATATGATAAGGCAACCTCTGGAGGAATCACCATCCCGGACCTCAAGCTCTACTATAGAGCTATAGTAATAAAAACAGCTTGGTACTAGTATAAAAACCGACATATGGACCAGTGGAATCGAATTGAAGACCCTGACATTAATCCATGCACATACGAACACCTGATTTTTGACAAAGAAGCCAAAACTATACAATGGAAAAAAGAAAGTATCTTCAACAAATGGTGCTGGCATAACTGGATGTCAACATGTAAAAGATTACAAATAGATCCATATCTGTCACCACGCACAAAACTCAAATCCAAGTGGATCAAAGACCTCAACATAAATCCAGTTACACTAAACTTAATAGAAAAGAAAGTAGGAGGTACTCTTGAACGCATTGGCACAGGAGACCACTTCCTAAATAAAACACCAACAGCACAGACACTGAGCACAACAATTAATAAATGGGACCTCGCGAAATTGAGAAGCTTTTGCAAGGCGAAAGACACAGTCAATAAGACAAAAAGACAGCCAACAGAATGGGAAAAGATCTTCACCAACCCCACATCTGACAGAGGATTGATCTCCACAGTATATAAAGAACTCAAGAAACTAGACAACAAAATACTAAACAATCCAATTTAAAAAATGGGCTAAAGAGCTAAACAGAGAATTCACAAAACAAGAATTACAAATGGCTGAAAGACATTTAAAGAAATGCTCAACATCCTTAATCATCAGAGAAATGCAAATCAAAACGACTCTGAGATATCACCTTACACCTGTCAGAATGGCTACGATCAAAAACACCAATGACAGTCAATGTTGGAGAGGATGTGGAGCAAAGGGAACACTCCTCCACTGTTGGTGGGAATGCGAGCTTGTACAACCACTGTGGAAATCAGTATGGCGGTTTCTCAGAAAACTAGGAATTGAGCTACCTCAAGACCCAGCAATACCACTCTTGGGCATATACCCAAAGAATGCTGATTCATACCACAAAGATACATGCTCAGCTATGTTCATAGCAGCACTATTTGTAAACCTGGAAACAACCTAGATGCCCATCAACTGAAGAATGGATTAAGAAAATGTGGTACATATACACAATGG
>CABHPH010153094.1:0-16712 GCA_902168325.1 Peromyscus nudipes | reverse complement strand
TTTTTTTTTTTTTTTTTTGGTTTTTCGAGACAGGGTTTCTCTGTGTAGCTTTGTGCCTTTCCTGGAACTCACTCTGTAGCCCAGGCTGACCTTGAACTCACAGAGTTCCGGCTGGCTCTGCCTCCCAGTGCTGGGATTAAAGGCATGCGCCACCACCGCCCGGCTAGTGTCTGTCTTTTTTATTGACTTTCTGTTTTGCCACCTTATTGGTTGTAAACCCAACCACATGACCTCCTTGTCACTGCTTGTCTATACAGACCTCCAGGTCTCTATGGTTGGTATTGAGATTAAAGGCGTGTGTCTCCATGCTGGCTGCATCCTTGAACACACAGAGATCTGCCTGTCATGTGATCAGGGTTAAGGGCGTGTACTGCTATGGCTTGCTATTAGCTCCGACCCCCAGGCAATTTTATTAACATATAAATAAAATCACATTTCAGCACAAATAAAATATCACCATAATGCCTGGCTATGAAATTAATATAGAAAAACTATTTATATCTGCAAATTCATTAGTTGTATCAAGCATATTAGGGTCACTTTCAAGTTTTAGGATGAGCAGTAGTTAGTATAGTGGTTAGTTAAAGAGACTGGTCTCCATCCTTCCCTGGAGAAGTTGTTAAGAATGTGTGAGACCCTGCAGTGCTCAGGCTCAAGACCTATTTGTTTCACCTGTCAACCTCACAGACCTGTTGCTGTGTCCTCAGATCTTGTTATCAGAATATGTTCTGCCTAGGAACGAACAATTCAAGTTTAAACTTGTGATGTTGTGGGCCCGAGAGCAGAATGGAAAACTTCCCTCGGATTGCAGTCAGCAAATGTATCATGTCTAACTAGTAAGTGCTTCATGTGTAGAAGAATCGGGGTTAAGACTTTCTTCATTTCAACATACCATCTGGCTTTAAGAATATAGAGGAGCTGGGCAGTGGTGGTGCACGCCTTTAATCCCAGCACTTGGGAGGCAGAGCCAGCCGGAACTCTGTGAGTTCGAGGTCAGCCTGGGCTACAGAGTGAGTTCGAGGAAAGGCACAAAGCTACACAGAGAAACCCTGTCTCGAAAAACCAAAAAATGGTATTTTTTTTTTAAAGATAGAGGAAATACACAGGCCTCACTTCCCCACCAGTTGCAGAAGATCATGGGTGTTTATTAAAGACCCAAGTGGCCGGGCGGCGGCGGCGGCGGTGGTGCACACCTTTGATCCCAGCACTTAGGAGGCAGAAGCAGGCAGATCTCAGTGAGTTCGAGGCCAGCCTGATCTACAGAGTGAGTTCCAGGACAGCCAGGACTATAGTTACAAAGAGAAACTCTGTTTTGAAAGATCAAAAAACAAAAAACAAAAGAACAACAACAAAAAACCCCAAAACAAAAAAGAAAACCCAAGCTTTGCTGAAAGGTCACATTGGCTTACATTTAAAAATTATGTAATATTCAGTTTTTAGCTCTGTGTATGTGTGTGTGAATGCCAGAGGTTGTTGTTGGATTGTCTTCTTAAATTCATCTCCATCTTATTTTTTTTTTGAGACAACCTTTCTCAGAACCCAGCGCTTGTGGATTTGACTAGACAGGCTGGCCAGCAAGTCAGGCTCAGCCCTTAAGAATCCTGACTGCTCTTCCAGAGGGCCCGGGGTTCTATTCCCAGCACCCACATGGCAGCTCACAGCTGCCTGTAACTCCAGGATCCAACACCCTCGCACAGACATGCATACAGGCAAAACACTTATTAAATAAGAATAAATTTAAAGAAAGTCTTCCCGTGTCTCCTCCCCAGCACCAGGTTTACCAGCACACTCCTGCCCGTCCCTCACGTGGGTGCTGGGGATCCACCTGAAACTCGGAACTCAACCTTGTCAAGTTGGTGCAGCAAGCATTTTATCAAAGTAGACCATCTCTCCAGACCCTTAGGATTTGAGACAGGTTCTCAGGATGTAGCTCCAGCTCACTTTAAGCTTGCTGTGTAGTTCAAAATGTCTTCACATTCTCCATCCTCCTGCCCCAGTCTACTGATTGCTGGGTGCATGCTATAATGCCTGGTTCCAAAAATATTAGAAGACAAAAACAAAGCAAAACCAAACCAGCCACTCTAACATTAGAAACTGTATTGCAAGCATTTATAGCAATTTGGGAGGTTTCATCCTTTCTTTAGGGACAGATTTGAAACCTGTATATATTATTTTATATCCTAACTGCAAAATTTTGGTTGGGGGCTATGAACTCAAATGCTCTTATGAGCTTATGAATAGGGGCGGTAGATTCAAAGGAAATTAATTTTCCTTGTCCTGATGGGAACTGTAGACGAATTGCTAAATGGTCTTATTAATAAAAAACCTGGAGCCAGATATTGGGGTAAAAATCTGAGGGATCAGAGGAACAGGAAAAACCACAGCCAACCTCACCTTACCAATGCCTCAGTCTCCAAAGAGACCTACTTCCTGTATACCCACGCCTATATGCCTTTCTGTTCTAACATCTCATTTCCTCTCTCCGCCCAGCTACATCACTTCTTCTGCCTGCCCAGCTATGTCACTTCCTGTCTGTCTGTACAGACCTCCAGACCTCCATGGTTAACTAGTGTTGGAATTTAAGGTGTGTGCCACCACACCTGGCTCTGTTCCCAGTGTGACCTTGAACTCACAGACAGCCAGACGGATCCCTGCCTCCTGAGTGATGGGATTAAAGGCACGTGCTACCATTGCCTGACCTCTATGTTTACTATAGTGGCTGGCTTTTTTCCTCTGATCCTCAGATAAACTTTACTGGGGGACACAGATAAAATATCACCAAGGGAACAGTTTTATCATGTAGCAAACATTTTATTTGGTCAGCTCTTCTGTTTTCCCCCCTTGAGTAGGGCCCAATGCAACATCTGTGCCAGTTTTTCTGTTTTGAAATGTTCACCACTGGGGCTGAAGAGATGGCTCAGTTGTTAAAAGCACCTATTAACCTTGCGAAGGAACCGAGTCTGGTTCTTCGCACCCACACCGTGCAGTTCACAACCACCTGTAACCCCAGCTCCAGGAGATCCAACATTCTCTTTTTGCCTTAGTGACTACCACCACCTGCACCCACCCCTGCACGTACACACATTATTAAAAACAACAAAAGAAAGAATTTTAAAGTGTTGACCAATAAACTGAAAATGAAAAATAAAAACATCACGGTCTGGAGAGGTGGCTCAGCAGTGAAGAACACTGGCCGCTCTTCCAGAGGAGCTGAGTTCAGTTCCCAGCAGCCATATGGTAGCTCACAACCATGGGATCTGATGTCCTCTTCTGGCATGCAGGTATACATGTAGACAGAGCACTCACATTAAAAAAAAAACAAAAAAAACCAAAAACAAAACAAAACAAAAAAAAAACTGCAGGGCGGTGGTGGCGCACGCCTTTAATCCCAGCACTCGGGAGGCAGAGGCAGGTGGATCTCTGAGTTTGAGGCCAGCCTGGTCTACAGAGTGCGTTTCAGAAAAGGCGCAAAGCTACACAGAGAAACCCTGTTTCAAAAAACCAAAACAAACAAACAACAAAAAAACATACAGACCAAAGATCTATATATAAAACAATAGGTTAGTGCAATTTCACAGGCTCTAGAGATTTTGTTCCTAAGTGGAATCTGAGAACATCATTTTTACAAAGTGGTATATTTAATTGGGTTGGCATAGAAAACTTGATTATCTCTAGTCTATTTCTGGACATTTAGAGGTTGTTTCTAATTTTCTCTTGTAGTAAGCATCTTCACACACATTGCTTTGTGCTTTTAATGGAGTTACAGAGTCAGAGGGCATAGATATTTAAATCATTCTTCACATAGATGGTAATTAGTCTCACAAAGACTTACATGTGCTATCACCTAGCAGTGGTGTGTGAGGACATCGTTTCCCACCTTTTTATTACTGGAAACTTAGAAAATAGAAAACAGTGAAAAAAAAAAAAAAGATAGTTTCTTGTTGATTTAATATGCGTTTCTGTTTATTAGTTGGGTTGAGCATTTCCCCATATGCTTATTACTACTTTTTGATTCTTCTGTCATTTTTCTTTGTTTCCTTTATTTCTTGTCCACGGGCAAAACCCTTAGTTTGAAATTCTAACAATGCCAATCTAGGCAGCAACCAGGTATAAATAAACATCAGCACCTGCTCCCTGTTTGCAACATCTGCTTTATGGGGCCTTTGTTTTCGTTCTTGGTTGCCAGCTTTTCCTCACTGTCTCACACAGCAGCATTCATAACACAGGCAAAAGGAACCCAAAGACAACTTTCACTAGCCTTTGAGGATGGCTGCGTCTCTCTAACTCAGGTTGTGACAAAATTCTAAAGGACGAATGCTACCAGAGTACTTAGAATAGCAAACACAACTCACAGTTTTTCTGAACCTTAAAAGAAATTAGGAGGTGGTGAGGGAGAATGGATTTATTTTCTGTTTGGTTAAAACAGTGGTTCTCAACCATCCTGATGCTGCGACCCTTTAATACATACAGTTCCTCCTGTTGTCACCCACCCAGCCATAAGATTATTTTCGTTGCTACTTTATAAATGTAATTTTGCTACCGTTATGAATCCTAATGTAAATATCTGTGTTTTCTGATGGCCTTAGGTGACCCCTGTGAAAAGGTTGTTTGACCCCAAGGGGGTTTCAACCCACTGATTGAGAGCCACTGGGCTAAAACACTGTTTCAGAGTTTTATAGCTGAATGGAGGTGTGCAAGGATCCCTCCTGCCATGATAGTTACAGACACATGATAGTGTGTGTGTGTGTGTGTGTGTGTGTGAGAGAGAGAGAGAGAGAGAGAGAGAGAGAGGGGTACATTGGTGCTCAGCTCACTTTTCATTCTTTTTCCTTTTTATTCAGTCTGAGATACAAGCCCATGGAATCCTGCAGCTCACACTCACCTTCCCTCTTCAGTCAAATCCCCATAGGTATGCCCACAGTAGTTCTAGGTATTTCTTCTAGTTAAGTTGACAACAGGGATTAATGACCACACATGTCGTGTATTCCCACCTACTCATTTTGCGAACGTGGGCCCGGTCCAGAGGTTACTTCTCCAAACCCAAAGAGTTAATAAACAACTGTAGCATATTTTTATTACTTAGGACTTTCATCTCTAGCTTTCTTTTCTCTTCATCACGCTGTCTTCTGATGCCACAGCATGTCTTTGCCACATTTTATAATTTGATCCCCATATGTCATACGTCAAGTAATGAGTAAGTATATTTCTGCTGTATTTGTGTCAGAAATACGTTATAGGAAAATAGCTCCAGCCATGGCCTCTGAGCAAACCAGGATCCCCAGTGAGTTTAAAGGTGGAACTATGGAAATCCACAGTGAGTTGTGATGGAGCTGGAGAAATTCTGTTTGGTGGGTGCTCTTGAAACTTTAGAGCGCCCTCCAAGCTGCCTTGTCTGGATAAATTTAGTTTAACACATAAAGACAAGGTTGAAAGATACCGAAATTGAGCGCTGACATATTGCCACAGAAATGGCCAGCTCCTCTGAGCATTCTATTGTTCTCCATCAAAGGTCAGAGGCCAAGGATGCAGAGAAGGGTGCAGCAGACGGTTGAGAACAGAATCTCTAACCTGCATCCTGGGGCTCTCAGGTGAGTAGCGTTGTATAAAATTGGGGAATTTGCATAACCTTTCGTGACCAATTTCTTCAGCTGTTGAGGAGAAGGAAGATAGTCTGTGTTGGTTATTTTTACGCTGTTGGTTATGCTACGGCGCTGATTAGACGGCATTGCACCCTCCCCCTTGGCTGGTCGCCGCCCGCGGCTGCCATGCCGGCGGAGGAGCGTGCTGATTAAAAGAATCATAACCATGGTTAACCTTTTTAGAGCTTTATTGAGAGGGGGAGAGAGAGAGAGAGACAGAGACAGAGAGAGACAGAGAGAGAAGGAGAGAGAGAAAGAGAGAAAGAGAGAGACAGAGAGGGGGGAGGGAGAGAGAGAGAGGGAGCCCGACGGGGAGGAAAGGAGCGGAGAAAAAAAGAAAGAACAGAGCGCCCACCCGCTTTTTAGGCTGGGACACTGGCGAAGGTTGATGACGTAATTAAAGACCAAACCCTTACAGTCTGAAGGGGGTATTGCAGGAAATATACAGTATGTGGGGCATGTATATGTATCTATGTATATGACACAGTGATTGTCAACACCTGCGTGTGCGAGCATGCACACACACACACAAGAAGGCTGTAATAGATTAAGAATGATAACACATCAATTTGCCAAGTGGAAGAGTTGGGAAGATTCTTATTCATTTTTATGTTCTCTGATAAACATAAATTTCAACTATGAAGGATAGCTTCTATTTTTTTTAGTTTGGATTGAGATGATAGACTACTTTCATAATCTAGGGAAGTGTTTTTTTTTTTTTTTTTTTTTTAAAGATTTAGTTTATGTGCATTGGTGTTTTGCCTGTGTGGATATCTGTGTGAGGATGTTGGATCCTCTGGAACTGGAGTTACAGACAGTTGTGAGCTGCCATGTGGTTGCTGGGAATTGAACCCTGGTCCCCTGGAATAGCAGCTAGTGTTCTTAACTGCTGAGCCATCTCTCCAGCCCCTGGGGAAGTTAGTTTTAAATGCTGGGTGTGGGGTTCAGGTAGTTTTAGGTTGCTGGTGATACTCAGTGAATGAAAATGTGAATAAATTAATAATTATAGAGAAAATCTCAACACACAGTTGTAGCATGAATCTTAGAAAGTCTTATTAATAAAATCAAACCCGGAGCCAGGAATTGGGGTGAATGCTGGAAGATCAGAGAATCAGAACAAGCCACAGCTTCCTCACCTCGCCAGTTCCTCAGCTGATCCTGTTTCCTCAGACTGGAAGCCTCTGAGTCCTCACCCGAATGGATCTCAGCTGAACTGCTGCTCACAGCCTGAAAGCTTAACCAGCTCTAGTTCCTGGTCCTCAAACTTTAAGTACCTTTCTGTCTCCTGCCATTACTTCCTGGGATTAAAGGCTCACTTCCTGGGATTAAAGGCATGAGTCACCATGCCTGGCTATTTACTCACAGAGATCCAGATGGATCTCTGACTCTGGAATGCTAGGATTAAAGGTGTGAGTGCCACCATTTTCTGGTCTCTATGTCTGCCTAGTGGCTGTTCTGTTCTCTGACCCCAGATAAGTTTATTAGGGTGCGCGATATATCGGGGAACACATTTTCACCACACACAGTGCTTTAGGAACATGTCATAGGCAAGTCTGAAAGGATAGACTGTTAGAGGGATGTACGTGGACTCTCCTTGAGAATTTTACTGGTATTGTTACCAGGTGAGCCGTCCTTAGGAGGAGCCAGAGAGGTCTACAGTCTCCCAGAAGAGTAGCAAAGGCTGCTTCTGTTTTTTAAAATAACTTTATTTAGCTGGGCATGATGGTACTTGCCTTTGATCCCAGCATTCTGCAGGCAGAGGCAGGAGGATCTCTGTGAGTTTGAGGCCATCTTGGTTTACATAGTGAGTTCCAGGACAACCAAAGTTATATATAGAAACCTTGTCACAAACAAACAAACAAACAAACAAACAACCCCCCCCAAACTCGCCCCAGTCCTTAGTGTGTGTGTGTGTGTGTGTGTGTGTGTGTGTGTGTTGTCTACATGCTATGGCATACATATGGTGGTCAGAGAACCTGTGGGAATCCTGTGTGGTCCTTCCACCATGTGGATCCTGGGGATTGAATCAGGTCGTCAGGTTTGGTGGTAGGCACCTTTACCGCTGAATCCTCTCTCTGGCCCAAAGGGCATTTCTTAAAGGATCTGAGAGAATACCCACTGAGAGATGGTTCTCTTGGCCAAGAATCGAGCATGCGAGTGCAGCGTCTTTGTGGGTGCCCAAGACACGGGAAGCTTGTCTTCTCATGGGAAGGCACTGCTGAGCCGTCTGGTGTGTGTAGCCGTTTGTGTTGGTTAAGCTGTGTCTCTACCTACACCACAATCTTGTGTATTCTTTGCCCAGTATCTCTCTGTCGATTGTCACCTAAAGAAGTCATATTCAGAAGTCGGACCCTAGGAGGGCCTAGGACTCTTCAGAAAAGGAGGAGGTGCCGAGTGTGGCCTGAGGAGAGCAAGGAGATGAAAATGAGGCACAGAATGGGATCAGATGAGCAGAACCGAGAAAGAGGTGGCAGTGGGGGTGGGGTGGGTTCTGGAAGGTTTAGTAACTGGGTGCCTAGTTTTCTATAGTAGAGTTCCTTTCAAAAAACAACTACGCCTTATCAATATTATTTGAACATTATCATTGAAAGTAATATTTCATTTCCCCCTTTCCCCAAATCATTGGTAAGATCAGGGGTATACCTCAGTACATTGTACGAGGCCGTAGGTTCACTTCGCAGTACCACAAAAAGTTAAAAATTTTTTTTCTCTAAAAATCATTGGCATGCACTCCATTTGTAGCTTTATCGAGTAGTTAAATAGTTCTTAGGTTAAATAGCTCTCTTCAGGATTCACTATTCACCAGAGAGTTAAGAGTATGGGGAAAGCAAATCCAGAATTATTATTTTTAAAACGAACATCTTCTAAATTTTATTATGTTAAGATATCATTAAAAAGCAAACAAACCCACAGAGCGCCTCCAGGGACGCTTAGCACACAGCATCTTCCTTAGGCGAGGCTGAGGTGGGGCTGCATGCATGCACCAAGGCTGTGTGGAGCAAGGTCTCTCCGGAGCAATCCGTGTCCTTATCTGCGAACATCTGTAGAAGCAGCGGCTTAAGGGCTGAAGTGAACACGCAGGGGAATCTCAGGCGGTTGACAAATGAAACTGATTTGCATTTTACAACAAATAACAGATCCTCCTTGCGCACGGAAGAGCTGGGCAGAATTCCGATTGAGCACTAGGTGTCGCTGTTGACTCATTCTGATGTCTGTCAAGGCCAACTTTCCTGGTTAAACCAACCGCAGGACGTATTTCTTTTTCCCCTTCCTTTCTTTCCTTCCCTTCTTTTCCCTTCCATTCATTCCCCTTCATTTTCTTTATTTTTCTATTTAATTTCGATTATAATTTTATTTTTAATTTATTTTTTAATATATAATGAATTTTTATTTTTGGAATTATATCTTTCCCCCATTCCTTTTCCTCCCCCCAATGCCCCCCATGCACTCCTTTAGCTTTCTCTCAAATTTGTGGTTTATTTTAAAAATTATTGTCATGTATATGTATATATTTGTATGCATATGTATATATTTGTATGCATATGTATATATTTATTGCATGTTTATTTCTGAATATGTAAATACAAACAGCTAAGTCTGTATAATATTACTAGTACATACATAATAACATAAATATATATTACAGAATGCATATATACATACATATATTATATATACATATATTTCATATACACTAGTAATGTAATATAATATATCACACACACAAACACTATATATATATATATATATATATATATATATAGTGCAAAGATAAATATTTAGAATGTAGTTAGAGATTAAGCTAGTTTAGTAAAGTAGTGGTTGAAGGTTCTTCTCAAAGATCCTCACTCATCAGTGTAGTTGTCTAGCTTTCCAGTACCAGGCAAGACTTCCTACTTGCTGAACAGGCCTTAAGTCCAATTAGAGAGCTTCTGTTTACTGCCAAGGTATGCTTACTTTTTTTTTTTTTTTTTGGTTTTTCAAGACAGGGTTTCTCTGTGTAGCTTTGGTGCTTGTCCTGGATCTCACTCTGTAGACCAGGCTGGCCTCGAACTCACAGAGATCCACCTGGCTCTGCCTCCTGAGTGCTGGGATTAAAGGCATGTGCAAGGTATGCTAACCACCATTAGACCCTTAGGGTTATAGTGCTAGGCTGGTCACTGTTGTGGTTCGCAACAGTCATAGCTGGGTAGGACTGTTGGTGGATTTCCTCCTTTGGAAGCTTGAGTACCATGAAAACCAGTCCTGTGGAGGAGGCATTCAGGTCAGCTCCAGTTCAGGGGCCTCTGGGCCCTGTGTCTGAAGTACATGGTATTGTTTCCAGCAATAGGGACTTACCTTCTACCTCTGGGGAGCAACCAAGGACAACAGCAATTGCCTACCATGTTTTGGGAATCTCTTGAAAGGCCCTGACCAGCCTCAAAAGGGAGCGTCTCATGCCTGGTGTTGGGGTTTTTGTTAGGTAGTCCATAGCTCTTGGGGGAGATATTGTTAACCCAGATGGGAAACTTTCATTTAAACTATATATGTATATACAGACTTACATGTATGATATATAATTTTAAGTAGATAGATAATAATATAATTTCTTATGACTTTTTCGGATAGCCTTCCTGTTGTTATTATAATTTATTTATTCTTGAGAATTTCATACATTTACACAATGAAATATGATAATATTCACTACTTACTTCCCTCTTTCAACTCCTTGCCCTCCATACCCTACCCCCTCCCAAGGACAACTTTTCTAAAAGCTTGAGTTAATTAATATACAAATTTCTATTTTTCTCGATTGACTTAGTTTAAAATTTTTGTGATAAATGTCTAAGGTTATCTCTTTCTGGGGAACATTTGTCAACTGACGGCAGGTAGAAAGACAGAAGGTTGGGGAGGTTTTCCTGAAGGTGAATGGGTCATAAGTTTATAATTGTGAACACTTCTGGATCTTTTTTTTTTTTTTTAAAGATTTATTTATTTATTATGTATACAGCATGTATGACTGCAGGCCAGAAGAGGGCACCAGATCTCATTACAGATGGTTGTGAACCACCATGTGGTTGCTGGGAATTGAACTCAGGACCTCTGGAAGAGCAGTCGGTGCTCTTTAACCGCTGAGCCATCTCTCCAGCCCACTTCTGGATCTCTTAAGTTTCTGCTCATGAAAAAAAATTCAAACTGCTCTGGGCTTGTTTGTCTAGTTCTTTTCTTTTTTAAAGATTTATTTCATTTTACCTGTGTGTATGTTTATGTGCACATGTGTGTAGGTGTTCACAGAATTCAGAAGAGGGCATCAGATCCCCAGCAGCTGGAGTTACAGATGTGAGATGCCAGATGAGGGTTTTGGGAACTGAACTCAGTTCCTCTGGAAGAGTAGCAAGTGCTCTCATCTGCTGAGACATCTGTCAGACCTTGTTTGTTTGGTTCTGTGACATACTCAGTTTCTGGTGGGATGTTTTTGTTGTCATTTTGTTTTTCAAGACAATGCTGGGCCCACCTGACCTGTTGAACAGTTGTGAATAGGGGTGTGAAGATTGAGAAATAATAGATAGGAAAAACAGAGATGTAGATATAAAAGAAAAAAAGACAGAGACAGAGGATAGCTTTGGGAGGGCTCTGAGTCAATATCGTAGCAGCCCTGAGTTTATTTCTCAGGGCCTTTTTAAATCCAAAGCAAGGGGGGGGGGGGGGGAAAAAGCCTCCCCCTCTCAGGGACATCATGGTTCAAGATACAAACAAGCGTAAACACCTCCTTAATTCTCAAGACACCTGGTAACCACACCTTTGGCCAAACATCCTGCTATGGGATGATGCTTTTGTACACTGGTTTAATAAAACACTAATTGGCCAGTAGCCAGGCAGGAAGTATAAGCAGGAAAAACAGACAAGGAGAATTCTGGGAAGAGGAAGACCAAGTCAGGAGACGCCAGCCTTCTGTCCAGGCTGCAGCAAGTAATGGCACACAGGTAAAGCCATGGAAAACATGTCAACATATAGATTAACAGAAATGGGCTGAGTTTAAGTGTAAGAGCTAGTCAGTAGTAAGCCTGAGCTAATGGCCATGCAATTTTAATTAATATAAGCTTCTGTGCGTTTACTTGGGTCTGAGAGGCTGTATACTGGGTAGGACACAGAAAAACTTCCGACTACAGCATCCTGTTATCCAGCCATGATGATTAAAAAACAAAGGACTCTCTGACCTTGAGTCAAGATGGAAGCCACAAGCTGGAGTCACTGTGGGCTCCCACAAGACAAGATTTCTCTGTGTAGTCCTGGCTGTCCTGGAACTCAGAGATCCACCTGCTCTGTCTCCTAAGTGCTGGGATTAAAGAGGTTCTCCATCACTGCAAAGCTTAATCTCACATTTTAAATCATTTTTTTTCCCTTTTTTTAGAACCTCATTCTGTAGATCTGGAACTTGTTATGCAACCCAAATTGGTCTTGAACTTGAGGTAATCCTCCTGCCTCTGCCTTCTCATTGCTAAGGTTACAGAACCAGTCACCATACTTAGCTGTTTTTTTTTTTTTTATGTGTGTGTGTGTGTGTGTGTGTTTGTTGTTGTTGTTGTTTTGTTTTTATTCTGTTTTGTGTGTGTTCATGTGCTTAGGCTTAGCTCTTTGAGACAAGATCTCTCTATGTAGCCTTGGCTGTCCTTGAACTTGTTATGTAGACCAGGCTGGCCTTGAACTCACAGAGATCCATTTGCTTTTGTCTCCTGAACACTGGGATTAAAGGCGTGCACCACCACACCTGGCCTCTGCAAACTTCTAACATAGAAGTTAAGGAATAGTCAAGTGAACTGTATACTCACGCTCATGGTTTCAGAAAGTACCAGTTTTCCCAGAGTTATCTACTTGCTGCTTCTCCAAAATTTCCCATCTCTGTTTCATAGGTAATAAACGTGAGGATCTGAGATTCGGCAGCTGCCTGGTTCACACAGCCGGTTACATGGTCTGATTTAAATGTTTCTTTCCAAATATGTTTTTATGGCCTCACTCTTTGTCAGCTCTATTTCTGCTAGATCTGTGTGCATAGCGGAAAGCTGTATCCTTTTGAAAACTAGCCCTATCTTTACATTTCAAAAGCTTTTGAAAAATATCTGCAGGGAACTTCTAGAAAGTAAACAAGTTGTAAAATTGAGTGGTGGCTGTGTTTATGATAGCTGTGTGCACTGTACATGTATATACATCCAGATGCCTTATTCTGCGAAGGAGTTCAAAACTGCAGGAACGTATGTGAGATCACTTGGAAGCTATAAGCTGTCACACAGAGATGTTGTAAATGACAGAGGTGCTACAAGGTACTGTCTCACTTGTGCCTCCAACCTGGTAATCCTCCAGGAAGGATTTCCACAGAGGGGCTGACAGTGTATCACAATGATAGAGTATTTGCTTGGCAGGTGTGAAGCCCTGGTTTTGAATTTCCCTGGACATTTCACTATGTTTACAGAACCTAAATATTTTTTATTCAAAACCACACTGATTTTCCTCTCTGTTGTTTGTTGCTGTCTATCTTTCAAACTGACTGCTACTCCTGGCTCATTAAATCCCTGCTGTCACAGCTGCTTACATCCCTACTACCTAGGCCGTGGGAAGCCATCAGAGGTCAGTCCCCCTTCTTATAGGGGATAGTCTGAGATGGCATTTTAGAAAACTTGTCAGGTGCCTTTAGCTCTTCATTATTGTTATCGTTATTATTTTAAGTTAAAAATGATTTACTTATTTTTATTTATTTATTTATTTTTGTGAATTCTTGTTGTTGTGGTGATATTTTATTTGTGCTTTAATAAATTAAGTTTGCCTGGAGATCAGAGGAAATAGTAAGCCATTTTAAGTAAACAAAAAAGTAACTCACATTTGGAAGTTGCAGAGTTGGTGAGGTGAGGTTGGCTGGTGGCTTTACCTATTTCCCGGATCTCTCCAAGGCTTTTACCCCTATATTTGGCTCCATGTTTTTTTTTTATTTAGTAAGACCATTTAGAAATTTGTCTACATGTTATGTCTATGTGAGGGTGTTAGATCCCTTGGAACTGGAGTTACAGACAGTTGTGAGCTACCATGTAGGTGCTGGGAATTGAACCTGGGTCCTCTGGAAGAGTAGCCAGTGCTCTTAACTACTTGAGACTTCTCTCTAGTCTCTCATTATTTTTATTTAAACCAAGCACTGAAGGGTACAGGCCAGTTAGGATGGACTTGTTTCAGAACCCCAGTGATCTGTTGATAGATGGCAGAGGGGATTTTTCTTTCTAGAGGTGCTATGGGTTGCTTGGAAACATAAAAAAGTGCAAAAAAAAAATGGAGATCCTCTGGTAGTTTGAATAAGAATGGCCCCCATAGGCTCATATAATTGAATAGTCATCAAGGAGTGGCGCTATTTGAGAAGGATGATGAGATGTGGCCTTGTTGGAGGAAGTGTGTCATTGGGGGTAAGCTTTGAGGTTTCAAAAGCCCATGCCAGGCCAATCTGTCCCTCCTTCCTTGCCTCCTTCCCTGCCTCCCTCCCTCCTTCCCTCCCTCCCTTCTTCCCTCCCTCTTCCCCATTTCCCTCTCTTCTTGAGGATCAGGATGTAGCTATCAGGTACTTCTCCAGCACCACACCTGCCTGTCACCATGCTGTGTTGGTCATGGTATCTCTTCACAGCAATAGAACAGTGACTAGGACAGAGCTTTTGCTATCTTTTAGTCTTTAGAATTCCCTGATCTTCCCCAAACAGCTAGGACTCAGAGACTGGTCTATCTTGGCTCTGTGGCAGAGTGCTTAGAACATTCATCATATTGCACTGAAATATGTTATATTCCTGTGTTTCTATCCCCCCAACAAGAGGACCTCCTTGAGGGAAGTCCCGAATCCTTATTACCCTGTGTCTCTATGTTCTGAGTTTTCCATAGTGCCTGAGTGGAGTTTTTCTTTCTTTCTCCCTACTCCTCTTTTTGAGACAGGGTTTCTCTGTGTAGCCCTAGCTGTCCTGGAACTCACTTCATAGACCAGGCTGGTCTTGAAC
Organism: Peromyscus nudipes; assembly: GCA_902168325.1. Taxonomy (NCBI): domain Eukaryota; kingdom Metazoa; phylum Chordata; class Mammalia; order Rodentia; family Cricetidae; genus Peromyscus; species Peromyscus nudipes. The sequence goes on along the minus strand of CABHPH010153094.1, from coordinate 2,074 downwards.
TCAGAGATCTGCCTGCTTCTGCCTCCTGGGATTGAAGGCGTGCACCACTATGCCCAGCTGTAGGGAGTTTTTCAACCCCAACTTCATGTCAAAATGTCCTTGGAGTCACATAGTCTCCTGGTAGGCACTTGGAGTCAGACCCATGAGACATGGTGACCCAGCATGACTCAGGGATGGCAGCTGTAGGTCCTCACTCCTTAGGACATCTTTGTGAAGACTCTGCCCCTACCCCCATACCCTAATCATCTATTGCCTGATGCTCACTTAGTGGACATGCGCATAATCTTTCCCAAGGATGGGCCAAAGTAATTTATTCTCCAGTGCTCTGTGTTCTGCTGTGGGATGACTTTCTGTATGCTGTGAATATGTGTTGCTCTCATTGGTTAATAGATAAAGCTGCATTGGCCTGTGGCAAGGCAGGATGGAGCCAGTCAGGAAATCCAAGAGAGATAGAGAAAAGAAGAAGGCGGAGTTGGGGGAGACACTGAGAGCTGCCACCAGGAGAAGCAAGATGTGAGAGAACAGGTAATGCCACAAAGCCACGTGGTAAAACATAGATTAATAGGAGTGGGTTGAGTTAAGTTGTAAGAGCCATAGGTCATACAGTTTGTAATTAACATAAGCCTCTGAGTGATTGTTTTATAAGTGGCTGCAGGACCATGGGTGGGAGAGATTTGCCCAGAGAAACTTCTGGCTACAGTATTCTTCTATAAAAGAATTGTTTGTAGAATATACATGAACTAACAGCTTCTTTGAGTCATGACTTGGGAAAAGTGACTCAAGGACTCAGGCATTTGCTTTTGAAAAAAATCATCCAACATTTGGACAGAGAACCACGCCCAGAAGAATGTCTCTTTCATGCATATTATTTGCAGACAAAGCTGAACAAATTTATAATCATCTCTTTGGAATTTTGTGCAAAGGGCACCCCAAAATAGTGAAATCAAAGTAAGATCCAAGAGACTGGAGAGATGGCTCAGTGGCTAAGAGTGAATACCTCTCCTGCAGATGTTCTGGATTTGGTTTCCAGAACCCGTATCTGTCAGCTCATCTGTAGCTCAAGCTCCAGGAAGTCAGACACCTTCTTCTGGACTCCATGGACACCTACACTCATGTGACAAACCCATGCACAGACACACATATACATATAATTAAAAATAAATAAAAATAAATGTTTTTCTTAAAAAAGATACTAAACGGGAAATTACTTGCACTATATTCTATAATATATATTTAAGTGTTGTAATGTTACTGATAGTATGTTTGTTTTCTATGCTATTATTACTGTGTTCACTTAGGAAATAGGATATTTCTTGGGTCTACTGGCATGCTATAATCTTATTTCTCACAGGATTATGATCAGAGAAGGGGTTAAGAACTTACAATGCCACTCTGGTCTCCTCTATAGGCTACTTCTGTAACCAATCTGAAAATACAGAAAGGTCTATGAACTTTCATTAAAAATAAATGTTCCCAGCACAGGTGGTTGAATAAAAAAAATAAAATATTAATTTCTAATGACAAGACTAGAAAAGGCAGCAAAGTACCTCAGAGAGGAACACGGGTATGTGGTAAAGTGGGATGGGTGGGCCGCTTTGCATGGGGTGGGGCATCTCAGAGAGGGTGTGTGAGACCTGAAGGATGAGCTGCCATGTAAAGAGAACTTGTTACATCTGAGGGAATGGGAAGGACAGAGCATTTAGCAAACTGAGGTACAAAAGGGAGGGAAATACTGTGTTCTATAGTCGTAACGGGTCACAAGCTATGTGCCCAAGGCTGTCAGGGGTGGAAGGGTTGGGGTAGAGACACCACAGAGGCCTGAGGAAGTTTTTTACAGAGACCTCATCTCAGGTAAAGCTGGATTCTTGATCTAGCTGCCAAAAAGAATTTCAGAATGAGCCAGTGTGAAGTGGAGTTGGAGATTATTAAAAGGGATTTTCAAGATCATGATGGGGAAACCTACAGAGACAACCAAACCAAACTAGTGGGCACTCAGGAAATTTAGATCCACAGCTGTGGAGCCTGTGTGGGACTGGACTAGGCCCTCTGCATGGGAGACAGTTGTGTAGCTTGA
>CABHPH010153093.1:0-27964 GCA_902168325.1 Peromyscus nudipes | reverse complement strand
TTAGAAAGCAAAGTGTTCAAGAGATTCTGCTGGGAAGGGGTGAGCATATGCAGCACACATGGATTTCTGAGATTAGTGGGGCCCTGCCCACCACCTCACGGCATTCTGGGAAAAAGCAAGCACCAGATGGAAGCTCACAATGTGTCTTCAGAGCAGCTTGACCTGTGCATAAAATGAGGCTCTGGGTTGAAGCCCCAGTAAAGGACCAAAGACACACACACACACACACACACACACACACACATACACACATGCATGCATGTTAACCAACAACAAACAAAACCAAAAACACCTCTAAAATGGGTCAGATTTAATTTAATATGAGAAATAAGGCATTTTGATAGTCACCTACTTGTTTACTATCTAAAGCAGTGGTTCCCAATCTTCCTAACACTGCATTCTTTTTTTTAATACAGTTCCTCATGGTATGATGACCCCCAACCATAAAATTATTTTTGTTGCTACTTCATAACTGTAATTTTGCTACTCTTACGACTCATAATGTAAATATTTTTGGAGATAAAGGTTTGCTAAAGGGGTCATGTCCCACAGGTTGAGAACCATTGATTTAGAAAGTACTATCGCTCTCACCTCGAATATATATCTCAAGGCATGAGCTTGCCAAGCAGTTTAGAGAGATAATTAGATTAGAGGATTTTTGATGTCTAGTCTATTTCTCAAATTATATAAGTCAACTAAATTTGAGAAACTAAAGCTAGAATTAATATTGTAAGCCATAGGTCAATGCCCTGATTCCCCAAATAGTTTTAATATGTGGAAGCTGGCTTAGAAGAGATGAAGAAAATAACATGCCATGCTTTGCATCTGTCACATGTTTATATTTTATATTTGAAGGACTGAACATGTTAGGATGAGCACAGGCCATTTGATAAGAGAACAATACTGATCATTATTTTCTAAAAAACTGAAGTTCCCATGTCAAAGGTGTGTGCCTCCTTTGCAAGCACCTGCTCTATCCTTGGCACAAATCTATAATGCAGATGTGGCTATCAATGCTTTACGTGGAGGACACTGACACATAGAGGGACTGAGTTAGTTGTCTGATGGTCCAGATGTCTTTGCAGTCCTTGTTGTATAATGCTGATGTACAATGTCTTATCTACTGACAACACGTTTTATTGTAGGCATTACAGCAAAGCCTTGTTGCAATAGAAAATGCAAATAGCTAGAATATTACTAAATGGGAACTGAACAAAAGAAGCTGACTAGACATTTAAATAGAGATAGCTAAGAAAACATTAGTGCACAAGCCCAAACTGCTTGATGGTAGAAGGTTTTACACAACAGTGTAGGAACACTGAAGGACTTTAAGCAGAGTACAGCAGCACATAGCTAAAGGAAGTTCTGATTTTATGTTCTTTACAATCCAATAGATTTTGTTTGTTTGTTTGTTATTTAATTTATTTTTTACCTAATTTTTTATTAGTGTGTGTGTGTGTGTGTGTGTGTGTGTGTGTGTGTGTGTGTGTTTGGTTTTCTGGGACTTGAACCTAGAACCTCTTGCATATTTAGTCAAGCACCCTACTCTACAACTCAGGGTCTTGTTAAGTTGCTCAGGCTAGCCTCAAAGGCTAGTCTTGAACTCATTGTATAGCTCAGCGATGCCTTGTGCTTGTAATTTGCCTGCCTGGACCCTTCAAGTAGCTGGGGTTACAGACCTGCACTATCAGCCTCAGCGAAGAGCAAGCTTGCAAAGTTATCAGTGGAAAAATCTCTTCCTTTTCACATTTTTCCTTTCCCTCTCTTCCTGCTCCTTTTCTCATCCTTAGACTTTATTCATACATAGTCTTTCTATATAGCCATGGCTGGCCCCCAATGCACGGCAATCCTCCTCCCTCGGATTCCCAAGTACTGGGGTTGTAAATGTGCTCCTCAGCGTTCTTAAAGTGAAGATTGAAAGGTAAAACAATTCTTTCTTAAGTAATGCTATCTCCTGGCTTCTCTCCCTTTGGAGTAACTTTGTCTTTTTTCCAAGCCTATGAGGACTAAGGATTATTTCAACAAGGAAGTTCTGTGGCGTCTCTTGGCATCTAACCAAAGCTACCCAGAAATGAGTTCACTGCATTAGGGCGTTGGGGAGCAGGCTCGTCAAGTTCGCAGTTTTGTGTTTGGTGCCTTTCTGCTTTTCTTTCCTTCTGCGCCTTCCTGGTCTCTAAGATGTGTTGTTACCCCATAGTGAATTCCATTCGTTTACTTAGCTGGCGTTTCCCCAAGGAATGAAATGACAAAATTATATAAATAATGTATAATTTTATATAAAAAGATATAATTTATATATACAATTTATAGAAACTATATAAGATAATAAAATTACACATATAGTAACTCTTTTAGAGTGACACTCTTTGGGGGCACTTACAGGGAATGATTGAAGAAAGAAAGAAATTATTGAAGTAATGGCAAATCATAGTAGGGTTGACAGGTTGAACTGTAATAGGTACTTCTTCAAGAACGATGTAACTGAGGGTTTTGACCACAGCCATGCACTGACAAGTATGAGGGAGAACCCGGAGGACAGCCCTGGAGCTCTCACTCCTGCTGGTTTCCTGCTGTTGAGATGTCTGGGACTTACCTTGTCAATTCCATGTAGACAAGGGTGTGGGGGAGGAGGGGGAGTGGGAATGCTGCCAGTCCAGCTGATGCTGCTTTTCTACCTTGGACTGAAAGCTTCTCTGTACTCTGCAGGAACAAAAAAAAAAACAGCACCCCTGGATACTGCAGGTTAGGTCAGAGTGATGCTATCATGGGAGATATATAAAATGATATTTGAGAGAGAAAAGGAACCGAATCAGAGATCACACAACTCATAAGATCTTGTATAGCTGTTTAAGCAAGAAGCTAAATTGCAATGTGGGTTTTGCATTGATAAACTCCTTTAGATTGAAAATGCTATAAGTGAAAAATGTATTTCATGCCCATAACTCACAGCACATTCCTAGGCAGGCTGCTCAGGAACATCTCTGTAGAAAGCCTATCATTTCCTCTCATGAATGGGAGCAGCCTCTGCTGATATGGCTCAGACTTAAACAAGAACTGTGAAGATCAGAATTCAGAATCAAGGGTAATGTTTCTCCTGGCGGTGTTTCATTTTCATGTCTTTGGAAAGTTGAAATCTCCTAATCAAATCACTGTAAACTGGGACATCTGTACTCAGATATAACACTCATATCATTTAACTCCAAAATGAGACAAAGTTCAAATTATTAACATGCTTATTTATGAAGTGAAACAGCTTGTATTGAGAGCGTCTACAAGAAAAAGGCAGGTGTTATGTAGAACACACAAATACAACATGGAATTAACCCCAGGCCTTGTTCCCAGGAAGCTTTTAGTCTAATAAGAAATTAACAAGCAGGCACAGGGCACAGTGTGAAAAATGTCACGATGGAGTTATTCACAGACCACAATATTTGCAAATAAAGATAGATGCCAAACCCAGGAAATATTGAAAAGCTGAAGCAGTGGCCCCATGCCCAGCAGCCTACTAGGGGTAAGGAAGGTATAAAAAAAGGCCAAACCAGGAGGGAGAGGAAGACATTTGTGTGTGTGTATGTGTGTGTGTGTGTGTGTGTGTGTGTGTACGTGTACAAATTAATGACTCTAGTATGATTCATAAACTACTCAAGGAGCATCAATACACAGCTAGAGTGGATCCTGGAAGGCAGGATCAAGGGAAACTTAGCCTCGGCCAAGGTATGGATGGATTTGAATCTACACCAAGGAGCATGAGATTTATACTGCGAGCTCCAGCAGACCTTTAGTGGGCTTTAAGCAGGCAGATGCTAGGGTCAACTTGGCCGTTTAGAAAGATGAATGTCAGTACAGACAATGGGATAGGGGAGCAAAGCTGACCTATTAAGAAACTATTGTAGAAACCCAAGGATACATATCTGACAAACAAGTGATGTTTTGGGGGAGAAAGAAAAGGGAGTTGGCAAAGATAGCTCCAAGTTCCCTGCTCTGGTTACCTGAGGAGAGAAGTGCCATTCATTGTGGTGGTATTGTGTTCCCCGAAATATTGTGCACTCTAATAAACTTAACTGGGGTCAGAGACAGAACAGCCACAATATTAAATATAGAGGATAGGCAGTGGTAGCACACGCCTTTAATCCTAGCATTCCAGAGGCAGAGATCTACCTGGATCTCTGTGTCTTCAAGGATACAGCCAAGCATGGTGACTCACACCTTTAATCCCAGAAAGTGAGCCTTTAATCCCAGGGAGTGATGGCAGAAAGCAGAAAGATATATAAGGCGTGAAAACCAGAAACTAGTAGCTTTTGGCTGGTTAAGCTTTTAGGCTTTGAGCAGCACAGTTCAGCTGAGAGCCATTCAGATGAGGACTCAGAGGCATCCAGTCTGAGGAAACAGGATCAGCTGAGGAATTGGCAAGGTGAGGTAGCTGTGGCTTGTTCTGCTTCTCTGATCTTCCAGCTTTAATCCAATACCTAGCCTCAGGTTTGTTTTTATTAATAAGAACTTTTAAGATTCCTGCTATAATTCATTGCCATCGAAAGATGGAAAATATAAAGGGAAGAAACCTCTAGAACTATTTGGAACCTGCTGAGCATGAGAAACCAGGTGGAGTGTTGAGCACCTGGTGATTGCAGAAGTCTGAACTTGCAAGAATGAGTTGACGCAGATCAGAGAATCCAGAGCACGGGGGTGGAAACTGAAAGCACAAGGCTGGACTGTTGCTGGCTCTGCCATGAGAAACAGGCAAGGGCGGACAGACCTTATTCTATATTCAGAACAGAGTGAGAGATAAAGGCAACAGGAAATCAAGAAGGGCTGAGCAGAGAGGTGGGAGAATTATCGGAGAAATAACCAACCTGTGATGCTGAGAACTGCTTTATTGGATGTGTGGGTTTTCCCTGAGTGCATTCCACTCCATATGGAAATAGCATCAAGTTTCTCAAGCCATCTGGGCACCACAGATAGGTAAAAATCTTGATGCACCAAAATGCTTAGGAAGTGGGAAACTCTGGTTAGTTTTAGTTTTCACATTACTAGTTAGAGTTAGTTTCTCCCCGGTCCCTGGTTGTCAGTACCTGCTGCTCATTATTCTATTAGTTCAAATTTACACTTTCTTTGGCTTTGTTCTCATTTTCTTGTCCTCATCCACCCATGTTCTCTCCCAGTTGCCTAGTGACAGCCTAGTAATCCATTTCCCCAGGTAACCATTTCCCATGCGTTCCAATTATTGTGTCTGTGTAGCAGACCGCCCCACACTTAGTGACTTTGAACAACAAGGCTGGACATAATGACACACATCTATAATTCTAGTGCTAGGGAGGCTGAGGCAGGAGGATCATGAGTTCAAGGCGATCCTGGGCTACCTAGGGAGACCCAGTCTCAAAACAAACAAAGAAAATCCTAGTTAATTTTTTATGACATTGACAGGGCTTAGTGAAGAAAAGTCCAATTGTTTCATTTGCATTGGCAAAGATGACTCAAAGGTTGGTAACAAGCCACCTGGGATCCTCTGGCTTTTCTCCTTATCTTGTGTGTTCCCTACATTTGGTGCTCTGTGGCTTTGAAAAACCGGATTTCTGTATTTCCCTTCAAGGCTCCCAAGGTACATCCTCGAGAGAATAGATGAGGGAGAGATGGAGAAGAAGAAAGAGAGGGAGGAAGAGGAGAGAGAGACTGCTCTAGGGCATCTAGGGCTGACATTTACCCTTGGAAGTCACATGGCATTATATTCAACACATTCCACTTGTCAGGGCAACTTCTAAGTTCCCCCAGGCTCAAGGGGTGAGAATACACACCTTGCCTCACAGTGGAATGATGTGAATGTCACATCTTCAGAGGAGCATTTGACTGAGCTCTGATGTTGTAGAATACAGTTAGCTGTATTAGATAATCATCACCTCCAGAATCAGCCCCTCCCCAGTGACTTATGAACTTCATTCTCTACTAGAATTCATCCTCCGCTCCTTCACTGCTCACACATTATATACTTTTTTTCCACAGAAAAATGCTCAAGCTCTTAAGGAGGAAGTGAACTTACCCAACTCTTTCCAATGAATTTCTTGCCACAGCCTGTCTCAAGATCATTATCACACAGATCTCCTATTGAATAATTTCTCAGTGTGGTTGTACATGTTTAGGTCTGACAGGTTGTAAAATGAGGAACACTTGGCAGGAAGGCTTCTCTGGAAGCTTTTCGGTGATGGCTGAATTTTCTTATTCAGTATGGGAGGAATAGTCTTTCGTGAGGAATAACACAGACTTTCTCAGGACATCTCCTGCAAGTTGTAATTTAAAGAATACACTTAGGACATGAATCTATTTTTGTAGGGTAGTTTGCTTTGCACTTTCGTCCTGAAAGTGGAATTCCAAGAAGAGTTTAATGCTTGTAGAGATGGACTCAGATGTTCTAATAGAACAGCTGTGTCTGTAGGATTCCTGGATGTTACCATAATTCCCCAAGTAAATGGCTGAAACAGTTAATGAATTTTCCAAAAAAACTCAAAAATTTGGGCCATTTAACTTCTTCTCTGAAGGCTCCACATATGCATTTTTGTGATTATTTTTTGTTTTTTGTTTTTCAGAGAATGGCTCTGAAGATATTGATATACTTCCTAGTGGGCTGGCTTTTATCTCTACTGTGAGTATTTGCCAAATGCTCTGATGCTCACATCAATAGCTGTATAGACAGTGCATTAAAGTTTCCAGCTCGAGATGCCAGATGGACCCCTACATGTTCATCCCACCTCTGGGTAGAACAGTCAGCTACAAAAGCCAAACTGCAATCTGGAAGGCTAATTAGAACACCACAGGCATGGCTAACTCTGGCTACCTCATGTGGGCAGCTCCCTGTGGTCAGTGGCATGCTCGGCTAGGGGCTCTGTAAATGTGTATTGATGTGCATTTGACTCTCAGGCTGGTCTTCAGATCTGTCCTGTTACATCTCATCTCCGTCACTGCCTTATTGGGTGGTACTTTAGTGTCTGATAGTCATCTTCGCACTAACCAGTTTTCTTGCCATGCCTGATTATGCATGGAGCACTCAAAATGTTAAAGAGTTTAACATCAATACTGGGACTCCCAGCTATTCCTTCAATGTGTTTCCATAAGTAGAGGAGAAAGTGTATTTTGTTCTCAACACCACCTCGACAAATTTGAAATGACCAGGAAGCTATGGTAGGAGAACAAAACAACAAAAATATCCGTAAACAAAAGAGCAGTATCTTTATTAGATGTTGAATATTGTCATGGATTTATCAAGCCAATAGCACATTGGAATGGGGTCTGAGATTTTGTTTGCTGGTTTTGTTCTTGAGGGTTTGTTAGAGACTGAAACCAGGGATGTGTGCATATCAGTCATGAACTTCACTGCCTGGTTAAGTCCATGGGTTGGGTCCAAGATTTTGAAAATGTGAATTTACCATACTTTTTGTGTGAATGAACTTCTGTTGCTAGAATTGCATGTGGAAATATTCCATTTTTTCCAAACCACTAACTTGCATGAATTTTAAGTCTAAATACTTTTGGCTCAAAGCAAGGCATACTATAGCAACCACAACCTGAATTTCCAGATTCTTAAGTGTGCAGAAACTAGTAAGAGAAGGGCTCTGTAAATTTCAAATGGTGGGAGGCAGGATTCTCTTCCTTCACTTTTCCTCCAAACTCGAAGATAAAACAAAACTGTCTGGAAAAGCCTTTTTTTTTTTTCCTTTGACCGCAATTTTCTATTGTCAAGTTTGATTTCCAGGGCTACGCCAAGCAGACCTGCAAAAGTGATTACTCCATATAGTTAGGAGATGTCTTTGCTGTTAGGAAGTGTTTGTCATTCCTACTGTCTGCTTCCCCCACCAGCAGAGCTTCAGAGTTATTACTAAACAGAAAGAAAGCATTCTCGTACCAAACAGTGCATGAGAGATGTCAGCATACCTTTTTTTTTTCATGCTTTCTCTTTTGATTCCTCTGTAAACCAGCAACTCCTACTCAATGCTTGGGATTTATGCTCTTTGCTCTGTTTCTCATCTTCCTGTATTCAGCATCTTGTTCTCCTTGTTCTCTCCTACGACCTTCTTGCCTCTTTTGACAATGTTCAGAAGCTGCGGATCCAGAGAGTGATTCTAGGCAAATACATATTCTTAGCCTTTCTAAAGTGACAAGGAAGATATTTTCCCCCCAGCCTGGAGACTTGGCATGCTTCTTGCCAGAGGATTACTCTCATCATCTCACTTGCCAGTTGACTTCTATTTCTCAGTGAAGCCTTCCTGTGAAGGTACACAGTTTCCTCAGCAAGCCTTCCCTGGCTCTGTTGTTGGATGTGGATGGGCTATCATATGTACCACCCTATCCTGATATGTTCTTGTTGTGACATCCTGTTACTTTAAGTTTCTTGAATCTGGGACTTAGATGTGTTCATTAACACCCCAGGTATCCAGCATAATACTGAACATTTTGGGTCTGAGGATGAATGAGGACCGTGGGAGGTTTCAATGAATGTCCTCACATACCTGCAATACATTGGGGAAAATCAGAAGCCCACACCTCAAGGTGACTGTCAATATTTCCAGTGATGAGTGGTAGGAATGGAATTGTGTGCTGTTAGTAGCGTACTGTAGGATTGCTGCTACCAATTCCAACCCCACAGAATGCCATGGACAGAAACCTAAGCCTGCTCCCAGAAGAATTTCCTCAGCACTCTTATTCCAAGCTAAGTTCATCTGCAGTGCCTTGCTCTTGCTCCTGTCATAGCTTTTCCATATTTAGGACTTCTAGTCTCTTCGTTTGGATGACAATATCCTCTTCTGGCTCTATGATACCAAGGCACTTGTAGAGATGTGCTGCCTTGAGACACACACATACCCTTTCATATATTTATGCTGCAGCAGAAGGGGGCTGTACAATGATTGGCAGGCAAATGGCTAGATGCCCCTAACATTTCCTCCTTTGGTATTGCCAGTCTCTGAGCCAAAGAACTTAGTGGCAGATTAGCTGTAGAGAGGGGAACTGAGGATGGAATTTTATGGTGTGACAGAATAGTGACATTCTTAACTGAGAATAGATATCCATGAGAGGGAGGATCTGGAGTGATGACATTTGACTTTGGTTTTTGACAAGGTGATTTGAAGCTGACCTGAGGAGGGAGTGGGAAAGGTAAGCCACAGCACCAGGGACAAGCTGTGGGGAAACATGAATATGTGGGAGTCCCTGGGAGACATGAGGTAATGAAGCTTTATGAATGAAAGCTCTAAGGAGGGCACACAGGGGAGGAAGGAGTATGAGGATAGAAGGAAGACAAGTTCAGGAGGCATAAATAGACAGAAGTTCTATCTCAGAACTCTACTTCTAACTTGTCATGAAGGAAGAAAGCAGTGTCCAGGGCCCAAGGGCTATAGCTACAGAAAGGAGAAGGGTTGTCAAGAAAGACACGTTGAGACTGTTGCACAACCTGGAGAAATGTGCTTGACAGAATAAAAGAGGTAGAATGTTGATTCCATATACTCATTGGTGTGGGGCCATCCACTGGAGCTTGGTTGACCTATCACGGGCCATAGTCTTAAAGAAAATTGACTTTTCCTCTCCTAGCAGACACCAAGTGTCAATAGTTCCTCATGAGCTCTTCCATGCTCCCTGCTAGAATGTTGACTGGCTTGATGCTATGATGTAGATGGTCCCATTTCTGGCTGAAGGTATCCGCCTTCTTAAGAGCTTGGCCAGCAAAGAAAGAGCAGAGAGAGGATCCATTGAAAAAGCAAGTGGTGCAGCTTCCTTAGAGAGGCTCTTTACTTGGTGGAGACTGAATCTGACCCAGAAACAGAACCTGAGAGTAAGGCCCTGCCCATCTCTCCTTTTGGGTATGGCAAAGAAGGGAAGTTCAAGAATGGCTACCATTGCTCTGATGGTTTCAGAGACCTCTTTCCAACAACACTGAGGTACAAGCCTTTGATGATGAGGAGGATTTTAAGAAAAACTTGAAGGAGGATGGAGAGATGACTCAACATTTAAGCATGGCAGCTCACATCCATCTAAAAACTTTAGTTTCATGGTATCCCACACTTTCTTCTGACCACCAAGGACATCAGGCCCATATGTGGAACACAGGCGTGCATGCATGCACTCAAACATACATATATAAAAAATAAGAATGATTAAATCTTTTCAAAACACTTGAAGATCTGGACGGGGATGCTCAGAGATTACTGACCACCCTGCAGTAAGAGGGCAACAGAAGGATCAGTAAGTATATGTGTTTGCAAGGGTAAGAGCAGAAAGAGAAACAAGGAGAGACAATAGAGTAGAGAGGAGGATATTTAGATTAGCGGTTGAGGGGGAGGAAAGAAGCTGGTCTATTTTGAGTTAAATCAGAGAGATGGGGAAGAGATATGAGCATGAAATAATGGTTTAGTACTTGGTGTAAGATAAACCAACCTCAAAGTTTGACACAAGGAACTAGGGTATGTTAAAGGTTCAATACCTTGTGGGTGTCTGTTGTTAAGTGATAAATACTTAGCCCTATTGGTAGAAAGGGTCACTGTCAAAAGTACTAGAATGAATTTTTTGTACTCATTGGCATAAGGATTCAAATTAGAATTTTCAGACACTCCTATAGGAATAAAATAAATTATAAATCTATATGATGCTAGCACCCTGTGCTGAATTGTGACTGATGCTATTTGTGACTACATAATATAAGTAATGGAAGAAAAATAACAATAGATTTAAACCACATGCCCCTTATCTATGCTTTGGGAAAGGAGAATACCAGACATCAGGACTGGAAAGATCTTAACCATCATATGTTTCAGTTGTTTCATTTTATAGACGAGCACCCCGAGACCTAGGCAGACCAAAGGACTCTGAGAAAGTAACACGGCTTGGTCCTTGGCATTGTAATCCGAGGCTCAACTCTTTCTAAATTAAAAATGCTTTCTTATCTCAAACATGACTCTTCCTGTATTCGCAGTTAAGGTTGGAAAGGCATTGCTGACCCCCTTCCCCAGATCAGATGGCTATAGCTGACAGAGTGAAAAATCCCCCAAATCGAAATGAAATGCAGAACCTGGAACATTTTTGTTTGGCTTTGAGATTTTGACTTCCCTATGAAAACGCTATTTAAATAAGCATATGTGTGTAGACTGATTCTCTTTTCTAAAGGGATTAAAATATCCAGGCATGCCAAACTTTGCACCAGACAAGCCAGGAAGGATTTTCCTGATGGATCTGAATGAGCCAAACCCAAAGGCACAGGCACTGGAAATTAGTGACGGCTTCGACAAGGAGTCACTGAATCCTCATGGGATCAGCACCTTCATTGACAAAGGTAAAACCCTAATGACTGAGACTAAGGGAGTGGGGGAAAGGGATTCATAGATCCACTGCCTCTCTGCGTCCTCGTTAAAGGGAGAGAAAGGGGCTATTCTGCCAAAGAAATGTGTGCAATCTTTGCAAATTTGTTAATGTTCTCTTTCTCTCTCTCTCTCTCTCTCTCTCTCTCTCTCTCTCTCTCTCTCTCTCACACACACACACACACACACACACAAACAAACATTGTTCTAAAGAAGAATGGATAAGAGGGATGGGAGGAAAGTACTCTTCTTCTTATCTGACTTCCAGAACCTGTTTGAATACTTTTCAGAGAAATCAAACATATAAACCAAAAGTCTTTTGAAAATAATAATGTAACACTCAAAATCATAGCATAAGGGAAAAAATAAATTTGAATCGTGGAAATTGAAACCGTGATTTTTGTACCTAAAAATACTGTCAAGAAAGTAAAAACGCCCAAAGAATGACAGATAATATCTGCAAAATAATAATAATAATAATAATAATAATAATAATAATAATAATGTCTGGTTAAGAGCTTGTACCCAGACTGTATACACACACACACACACACACACACACACACACACACACACACACATGTGTCTTACATGTACATAGTCTTGCAGCTTGTTTTGGTTACTATTCTATTACTGTAAGGAGACACCATGACCAAGGCAAGCTGGGGAGGAAAGGATTTCCTTGTCTTACACTTCCACATCACTGTTCATCACTGAAGATAGTCAGAGAAAGAACTCAGACAGGACAGGAACCTGGAGGCAGGAGCTGATACAGAGACCATGGAGGAGTCCTGCCTACTGGCTTATTCATCATAGCTTGATCAGTCTGCTTTCTTATAGAACCTAGGACCACCAGCCCATGTTTGGTACTACTCACAATGAGCTGGGCTCTCCCTCATAAATTACTAATTAAGAAAATGCTGTGCAGCCAGAACTTAAGGAGGCATTTTCTCAACTGAGATTCATTCATTTCCAATGACTCTAACTTATGGCAAGTTGACATAAAACTATTCAGCACACAACATAATACCCAAAAAACAAATAACCCCATTTAAACATGGACAGGTATCTGAATAGACATTTATCCTATGAAAATATACAAATGTCCATTAAGATATTGAGATATTTGACATTTTTAGCCACTTGAGAAATGTGAATCAAGTCAAAATAAGTCATTTCTTCATATCCACAAGGATGACAATAATAAAAGAGACAAGAGGCTGGTACCTGGGTCAGTGGGTCACAACACTTGTTCTTCAAGCACAGACACCCTAGTTTGAATCCTCAGCATCTACCTAAAAAGCCAAGTATGGCTGTTTATTCTCCAGTACTGAGAGAGGAGATAGGTGGTTCCTCAGAGCCCACCAACCAACCATAGTAGCCAAAATAATGAGATTCCAGTTCAGCCAGAGACCCTGTCTCAAGACAATAAGGTAGAGAGCAACAGAGGAAGACACCCAGTGTTCTGCTCTAGCCTCCATATCCACTCATGTGCATGCAGCTCTCATATATACATGCAGACATACACATGCATGAGCACACACACACACACACACACACACACACACACACACACACACGACAAGCAAAGATGTTGAGAAATTGGGCCCCTTTGCTGGTGAATTGTGAAATGGTGCAGCCACCTTGGGAAATAGTCTGTCGGTTTCAAGTATGGTGTTACTGTGTGACATGGCAGCTTCACTCTGTGGTGTGTGATCAATAGAACTGGAAACACTTCCACACATATATTCCTACACAAATGTTCACAGCAACATTTCTCCTAGTATCCACATGCCCATTACCTGATGAATAAGCAACATAATTTGTACAGAAGAGCATCATTTGGCAACAGGAAGAATGAGCTGGGGGTACATGCTATGACAGATGCACCTTGGAAATGCTATGCTATGTGGATGAATTCAGTCACTAAAGGGCACTAATTGTATGATTCCATCCACATGAAACATCCAGTAGGCGAAATTATACAGACAAAATGTAGATCAGTAGTCAGCAGAGGCTGGAGGAAGAGGGGGAAATGAAGAGAAACAACTTGACAATGAGGGATTTCTTTGGGGACGGATGCAAATATTCTGGAATTAGATAGTGGTCATTACTGCACAAGAATATACCAAAACTCACTAAATTTTACATTTTGCAATACTGAATTTAATGACATATGACTCATATCTCGAGAAACTACCCTAGAAACAAATCATATTATTATTCACTCTCAAAATAACAATCTCTGATACATTTCGCTTGTTCGTAACCCATAATTCCAAACTAATTTGAATTGAATATATGTGCGAGTCTATTGAGCACATGGGTACCATTGTATAATGAGGGTGTCTCCCTCCTCCAGCATTCTTTGTTTCTACTTTACTTACTAGTTATTTCTCCTCTTTTCATCTCTAGGTATATTCACCATAAAAGTGTATGTAACGTGTTCCTTACTGGAATCTGAGAGTCAAGAACAGTGACTGAGACAGACTAGGAACTGAGCAAACAGATCTTCAGTGAGCATGTGAATATCGATATTGTGGGACAGGGCAGCTTATAAATACTCCATTTAATAAGACGGAGAAGCTGGAGTGGAGAGAAGTGCAAGGCAGAGCTGACTTGGCTTAGCAAATGGCTGCTTTAGAGTCAGAAGCCAGGTGGTTTCACTTATCTGTGTCTTTTATGGGGTAAAGCTAGGGAACCACCATGTACTTAATCCCCCCAAACCAAACCTTCTTTGCCTGACACTGTGCTGGCTAATGCATTCCATGAGAGTTGATGTAATGAAGTGGTCAGATTAACCTACACTATTTAACTGCATAGGATGTTAGAGTTAGGGTTATTAGCAGCTGGCATTCTAAGACAGGATCATTTTTTGGATTAACTGCCAGCCACATATGTAGGCTTCCAAAATTTCAATGTATTATGATTGACAGCCCATTTTATTCATTTAGTCCCCTTCCTTAATTAAGGGGCTACTTCACCAGACCAAAACATTACACAGGGAATTGTCAGGATAGAGCAAGGAGGTAGAACAAAATTATCTTCACAAAGCATCTCTCTCTTCCATGGAAGGAAGATCCAGGAGAAGCATAAGAATGGGAAAACCAGGGCAGAATGAATGATTATCATACTGCATCCCACAAAATGTCTGTTTGTTTAGGGCCTGAAATCCAACACATGTCCTGTTGGCAAAGGCTGGGCCCTGTAACACAGCAAGATCAGACCAAAGGAGAGATTTGCCTGTGTGGGGAGTAGCTCCCCATAATTTGCTTCAAACAGCTCAATGTGTTCAGGGGCCCTGAGTGTAAATGTTGCATGTCACGACTCAGACTTGCTCCATTACATGTTTGGTATCTACATGAAGAGAGTGAATAGCAACAAATGCTGAACAGGTTCCACAGTGAGAGTATGGGACCAGTCTCTCAAAAACTCAGACCTACCCCTTCTGATAAGTCAGGAAAGGTCACTGCTTTCAGTCTCACAGCAGTTAACATTCCAGAGTGAAAACAGGAAGGTAGGGACATTTTTGAGGCTGATAATTCCCAGAATTAGCTGGTTTGTTTCCTTTGGCATATTTACTTTACATGTCCACAGAGTTCACTAAGCTCTTACTCAACCTCAGGTATTTGACTAGTGCTAGAAGTTCATTGTGTAGCTGGGAAATAACTATTATTTATTTTAAAGCATTCAATGCCCAGAGATTTCTTGAACTTCTGTTGACATGTGGACATCTGTGACACACCCCAAATTTTCACAGTAGAGATTAGCTTGCTTTCAGTCACTGAAAGGGAAACCATAGGTGTTTACCTCCGTTATAATTCTGTATCTTCTCCTCTGAGAGGGTATGCTGGTGAGGCTGAGAAGACCATTGTAGAAACATCCACGTTTTGCTCTGTGTCTTGGTGTTGGTAAAATCACTGGGTTACCCCATCCCCCATTTGAGTTTCAATTCTTCAAAAACAGAAGAATCTAGCATTGGTGTTAATGACCCATCTGATGGACATGCAAAACACCTAAAGGAAACCCTTGCACAGTAGTACATGTCTATATAGTTCCAACCACTCAGATCTGGAGCCTAGAAGTTCAAGATAAGTCTGTGTAACATAGCAAGACCCCATCTTAAGACTAAACCAAAGCCTTGGGAGATGATCAGGGTTTTAAAGAAGTCTAATAATGGTTGTAAGAAAAGTAAACTTCTTGGAAATTACATTTTCCTTTGAAATTATACCCACCCACCCCCATTTAGACAATACTGTGTATCTTTATGTCGTGAATCATCCTCACATGGATTCCACTGTGGAGATATTTAAATTTGAAGAACAGCAACGTTCTCTCACCCACCTGAAAACTATAAAACACGAACTTCTCAAGAGGTATGGAATTAAAGCCTGTGGGCTTCTATTCACTTCGCACCGTTGCTGTGTGCATCCTTAGCTTTGGTTCCGCAGCAGGCATTCTTGTAACTTTTATTTTACAGCCGTGCTTTCCTCTGAAGCTTTCCAGAGCTTCCCTGGGTGGGACCTCAGTAGAAACTGCTGTGTTCGGTATTGAATGTCTCTATATTTTGCAACTTCTTGAGAGCTCTTTAATCCTATAAAGGTGCTCAATTAGATTCCCAGCTCTAATTTCAACCTCTTTGCTACAGCAACTCAATACTGTGCTCTCTTTAAACGCCTACTCCCTCTCTCAGTTGTCCAGGTAGGTTGTGTTCTCCAAGCCTTACGCACTGGGTGTTAGAACCAACCTCCAGATGCTTTATTTCTTTGTACCCATTTTTTTTAAAGAAGATTTGATAAAAAAAATCAAACAGACAAACCGTGGGCACTTATAAAAATTACCCTTATTAAATGTTGACTGTGTTACCAAGTGCTATGTCAAAATGCTTTAACTGAATTTTCACACAGCATTTAGTAACAAGCAAGAGGAAACTGAGTCTCATAGAGTTGTGGGCCAGGTAGGTTGCCTGAGTCAGTTTGTGATCGGCAGGTAAGCCTGGGTCCATCAGAGATACAAACTGAGTTCTTAATTTGCAATGATCAATATCATTCTTACTGGATTTAGAAAATTAAAATTTTTTACTGGATAGTCAATTTCAGGTCTTAAACAATAAAGAGTTTTTCTATTATGAAGAGTTTTTCTATTATGAAGTGAGCATGTCACCAGGTTCTGAGTCACGTGGATCAGAACCTCACAGAATTTCTGGGGAATGGGAAAAGTCACTTAAGTTGTGCCTCAATTTCACAGCAAAATGAGGATTTTCCTTGTTGACTGGACTTACCTCAGTGGTGAATTATGAGGCTCATATAACCTCACAGGAGGAATCCTAGAAAACACCCCTTATGGGAAAACATTATGAGGATGTTCAATCCTAGAAAACTTAAGTCAGATCAGCCTGAAGTAAAGAAAGGGGAATGTGATGAGTTGAATTGGGTCCTACAAAACTGTAAAATATTTCCCAAGTCATCCAGCATTCACTTTTCTAAAATTTTATATAAAAATATATGTTTAAATCCCTACCACACAAACCTGAGAATGTGACGACCTTACTTAGAAAAATACCTGCAGAGGTAACTGAAGATGAAGCTTTACTTTGTATTATAACGTACGATGTATTCTTAATCCAGTAAGAAGGCAGAGGGGTACAGAAAACCGGCGCTCAATGATGGATACCATACCAACACTGGAGTGAGAGATCTCCAAGTCAGCTACCTCGATCTGGGAAAGTCAAAACCCAGGTCTTTCCACAGAAACGTGGGAGCCCGGCTCTGCTAACATGACTGGACTGACTGCTTGATTCCACACTCTTACTCTGTAAACTGTGTTATAATAACTTTTGCTGTTTTAATCCGTACACTTGATGGTAGCTTGTTAAGACTGATCCAGAAAACACTTCCATGCGGAAGCTGTGGAAATGCCTTGTCAAGTCAGTCATTACAAGGTGCAGTTAAGACACAGCTCAAAATCATGGGGTTACCCTGAAGAGGCAACTTAAGCCTCATTTCACAATGATCTGACCCAGATAAGAAAGAGAGAAGAGTTTATCCTGCAACCTCCTCTCCTCTCAGTCAAAGGTGACCCAGGGGGCCTTCTCACCCTTACCCCGCCCACTTGTGTGTGAGCAAGTCAAACTGGGTGGTGTCCTGTGTTTTGACAGCAGCAAGTCTGTAGTGGGAGACAAGAGGCCAAGGTACAGGGAAAGGCGCTGCGAAGTGGCACCTGTGGAAATCTGTCAGACTCCGTCTCCCCAGAACGGGTCGAATTTGCTCCTACTTGGCAGTGGAAAGAGGCAGGTGGGGCTGTGAGGCTCTTAGTTGGATCTTGAGAAGGACCGTGACACACACATTGAGCAGCAAGTACAAAGGGCAAAAGAGAGTGTCCCAGAAGGAAACTAAGGGAATTTAATGCAGGGCACCAGGCAAGCCTTTAATGTCGTGGTGTCACTAGAGATCTTTTGGAAGAAGGAGCACTTAGGACGAGTCAGGAAGGATGAATAGGCCAGTGACAAGGAACACTGCATGAAAATTACAAAATATTTCCTTTCCTCATCCAAATTTCCCTTCCCTAAAATTTTATTTCTTTAAAACAAAACAAAAATGCTTCAGGTGTAAGAGATGGTATAGTGGGTAAAGGTGCTTGCCAGCAAGCCTATCAAAGTGAGGTTGATCTCTGGCTGTGCACGGTAGAAGGAGAGGATGGACTCCAGCAAGCTGCCCTTTGACCTCTGCACACGCACTGTAGCAGATGTGCTATAGAGCTCTCGGATGTACACACACATACACACACACACACACACACACACACACACAAAACTAAATGTAAAATACCTTTCATCTTTCTTTTTAATTTTCAAGTCACATTTTTTCTTTTCCAAAATACACTCGTGTTTGTGACTCATTGGTTGTATTATAACACTAATTACTTTCTTAAAATAAAGAACAAAAAGGCTGGGTGTGGCACACACCTTTAATGCCAGTGCTCAGGAGGCAGCAGCAGGCAGATCTCTGAGTTCAAGGCTAGCCTGGTCTATAGAGTGAGTTTGAGGATAGCCAAGGCTGTTACACAGAGAAACCCAAACATGAGAAACAAAACAACAACAATAAAGAACAAAAGAAAGAGTATCCCCTGTTATCCTACCTGCTTAGAGAAAACATAAATGTCAAGATAGACTTGGTTAAGCTATAATGACAGGAAGGAATGCCCATGGGTCAAAGCTGTGTGGTTTTCTTTTATTTCCTCACTCAAGCTCCATGTGTTGATCAGGACCTGGTGTCATATCATCCTCACTTAGGGTCTTAGGAGGACCACAATAGTACACCCTCAGAAAAATTGCTTGTTCCCATGAAAAAAACAATGAATCACTCATTGATTCTCCAAGTCTTTCATTAAAAAGCCACACGTGGGGCCTGGGAAAATGGCTTAGTCAGTAAAATGCTTATCTTACAAGCATAAGGACTGGAGTCTGATTCTCAGAACTCATGTAAAAAGAAAAATAGCTGGACATGGTAATGTGTGCTTATAATCCCAGTGTTGGAGAAGCAGAGACAGGTAGATCCTCGGGGGCTTACTGGTCAACCAGCCTAGCCTATCTGGGGAGTTCCAGACCAACAAGAAACCTCAATAATTAAGGTAGATGGGACTTGAGGAACTATACATGAAGTTAACCTCTGGTCTGCCTTCTCCAGACACACATTACACATGTGCATATGCACACAAATACACACAAATAAAAGAAGCCATATACATATCCTGTCTTTTTTGGTTAAAACAAGTCACATGACAGGCTTAACTTTAAGAATTAAGTCTAATTCTAGAGGAAAAACAAAGATAATATATCTGTCACAGAAAACCATCATTAACATCCACAAGTCTAGAGTTTGTTAGTATACATATTCATTTTTTACTTAAAATAATAAATAGCCCAAAGAAAACATGTGAAAGTAAAATCAGAATGTTTTATGGAATTAGTTAATTCATCTTAATTCGAGTCTATGATTTAAAACTGATGATCATGGTGATCTAGATGAATCTTAGTGGCTGTGTCAATAATCAAGACATTCAAATATATTATGAGTTTCTCTCCCTCCTTTTTTTTTCTAGTGTGAATGACATTGTGGTTCTTGGGCCAGAGCAGTTCTATGCTACAAGAGACCACTACTTTACCAGCTACTTCTTGGTACTTCTGGAGATGATCATGGACTTTCACTGGACTTACGTTCTTTTCTACAGCCCAAGAGAGGTTAAAGTAGTGGCCCAAGGATTTAGTTCTGCCAATGGAATCACAGTCTCACTAGACCAGAAGTATGTGCTTTCAGAATGGTTCTGCCCTTTGTCCTGGACACTGAAGAGCTCCTTCAAGAGCTCCTTGAGGTGCAAGCAGCCAGTATGTGGGAGGAGGGTTCAGGTGCGCCCAGAGTTCGTAAGAAATATGTGATCTTAAAAACTATTTGTTCTCTTGAATTTCAAGTCCCCTCCAGAAGAAGAGAGATGAAAAAATATGATCTTTGTTCTGAATTCCTACATAAATAAATACATTCTTTTCCAACATTCTTTCTAAAAGCAGGATGAATATGCAATATCTTTGCCCCTTATATGCCCAGAAGGTATTTAGCCACATAATATAAGGCCATATTGACTAAAAGCTCTTAGTAGAGAGAGAAGCCTGCCTTGTACATGTGATGGTACAATTGGCAGACTTAGGATAATTCCATGACTGCTTTTAAGAAGCACTACACAGAGAAACTCTGCCTTGAAAAACCAAAAAAAAAAAAGCACAAAAATATGGTGGGATAATCTTTTTGTATACTGTGAAGATATATCTTTCCCAAGACACCTTCTGATTGGTTTAATGAAGAACTGAATGGCCAATAGCTAGGCAAGAGAAGATAGGCGGAATTTTTCCAGAGAGAGAGGAAGGAAGAGATGGGGAGAGGGGGAGGAATCTAGGGGCGGATTTCACCAGCAGACTTGGAGATAGTCAGACATGCCATACTGAGGAGAGGTAACAGAACCATGTGGCAGAATGTGGATTAAAAAATATGGATTAATTAAGTTATAAGAGCTGGTTGGAAACCAGTCTAAGCTAAGACCAAGCTTTCATAATCAAAACTAAGTCTCCATGTCATTATTAGGGGACTGGTGATCCCAAGATATTCAGACAAGAAAGCTTGCTACATGAAATTTTATCAGAGAACATCCTGGGCAAATAGTTACGATTTAAAGACTTTTAAAGCAGAGATATACTATGAATAACAACATTTAGATTTGAGATCATGAACAGAAATGCCTTTAGGCTGGATGTAGTGGTGCATGCCTTTAATGCCAGAACTTGTGAGACAGAGGCAGGAGGATATCTGTGATTTTGAGGCCAGTCTGGTCTACATAGTGAGTTCCAGGACAGCCAAAGCTACATAGTGGGACCCTTTCTCTAAACAAAACAAAACAAAACTGACAACAAAAAAAGAAAATGCGCCTAGACATTCTTCCTGTTTTGAAAGCACAGTGTGACTGAGCTTCGTGGCCACCCCACAGTTATTTCAAGCTCTAAGTTTGGAAGTACAGACTCTTTAGTCCTGGAAGGATGTTCCTACTTCATTCAATTGAAAAAAAATTATAACTCCTAAGTAATGAAATTGAGTCTATATGTCATCTACAATACTACCTTTCACTTCATGGTCCCACTTTCCATTAAAAGCCTATGGAACATTTCACTTATTTTAAAAGTACCACCCTTTTATCTACTTTTATGGTGTTGTAGAAAGACATCACAGTAGTACTTCAAACTAACTTGAATTTTTGTATTTGTTCTCGAAAAAGAAGACAGTATCATATTTCATTACTACTTGTTAACACTAAGTGTTACTTACTTACAGGTATGTCTATGTAGCTGATGTAATAGCTAAGAACATTCACATAATGAAAAAACATGATAATTGGAATTTAACTCAAGTGAAGGTAAGAGTTCCCCAGCCAACCCACACAATAAGGATCCATACATAAGTCTCATATTTAACCCATGAAATGTTCTTAAGGATCCACGGCTATTTACACTTTTAGAGTGCAATCATAAAGCCCCCTAAATATACCAATGTCCAGTACCAGGAAAAACTGGTAGGAGGGAGGGAGGGAGGGCAGAGAGCATTGAGATAATGTCCTCACTACTTCCTCTTTGTTTAAGGTCATTCAACTAGGCACCTTAGTGGATAACTTGACTGTGGACCCTGCCACGGGAGATATTTTGGCAGGATGCCATCCTAACCCCATGAAGCTGTTGACCTACAACCCTGAGGACCCTCCAGGGTCAGAAGTAAGTACTGATACTTGAGCTCACAGGCAAGTCTGCAAGACTGGAAATATGCTGAGGTGATGTTGAGGGGATTTATGTGGGTCACATTTATGTTCCAGAACTGAACAAAATGTTTATGTAAAAAAAGTAGAGATATTGGCAGTTTAAAGAGATGGGGTTCCTAAGTGTTTTAAGCCATGGGGGCTAATGTAATATCACTGCCAGACAGCAGACTGTAACTTGGCAAGGGTTTTTTGGGTTTTTTTTTGCTATTGAGAATAATGAGGAAAGATGAGCGTGAGAGTTTATATTGACATAGATGGCCCTACTGTGTTTCCAATAGAGTGCAAACTCTGAGAAGCTGTTGCAGTGGAGATGTACATAGAACCGTCTCTGTTCACACCACTGAGTGCACAGCCTGCACCAAGGGTTTGAATGATTGGAGACTCTGAAGTAGATGAATTTTTGTTCTTGACTTCTAATAGATATGATAGTATTCAAGAGTGTTTTCTTTTTAAAGATTTTTTTAATTTAAAAGTGTATCTTCTAAAGTAAAAACCATTGAATTATCTATAGCATTAAAACCAATTGCATAAGACACTGCATTTTCTATGACATTGAGTTCGATAATAATAATAAATTTTAAAACTCCATTGATTTTAACTACACCTACAAATTCTTTCACATATACTTTGAAAGACTTATTTTCTGATGTCTACATTTTGCCAACTATTGTTCTAATTCTTGGGCTATATCAGAAAATAAAACACATTGGCTGGTGAGATGGTAAAAAAGCACTTGCCATGCAAGACCAATGACCTGAGTTCGATCCTGGGTCCCACCGTGGAAGGAGAGAACCAACTGCAGAAAGTTGTCCTCTGACCTCCACAAGTGATGCGGCCTGTGGGTACCTGCACTTGCAGGCTCATCTGCTCACACAAACACACATGCTCGCTAATAAATAAACAATAAAATAAAACTTTAAACAAACATTAAAAAAATACATGCAAGGCCCCTATTCTTAGGGGACAGAAGGCCAGACACTAACTGAACTTGTAAGTTCATTTAGGAAAGGAATGTATAAGTTACATACTTGTGTAGGAAAAACAGCATAGTTACGGAGAGGGTGAAGATTGCTGTGAAAAGCTGTGGGCAGGTCCTAGGTTGAAGACAGAGAAGAGAATAGAAGGTGTGACTTGAAGAAAGGTGTGACATGTTTGGGAAGTTGAGAAACTGAGATTCAAATCTTAGCTCGTTCATTGACCCAGGAGAGGTCATTTCCACTGAAGAGTATGGCTGGCTTTTAATTATTCTTATTTGAATTTAATGTATCAGTCATGATTTTTTTTTTCCTTTTGGTTTTTGGAGACAGGGTTTCTCTGTATAGCTTTGGCGCCTGTCCTAGAACTCACTCTGTAGCCCAGGCTGGCCTTAGACTTATAGAGATCCACCTGCCTCTGCTTCCTGAGTGCTGGGATTAAAGGCATGCACCACCACTGCATGAAATCTTTAAGAGAGCATCAAAAAATATTTTAAGGCAATCATACTGTTGAGATTTTATGGGTGCAGTTTCCCAGTAATGCCTAGGAGACATTACAAATAAGAGCCACTCAGTGACAACAGCTGGTGACATGCCAGTGTAGATGAGAAAATGTCACAGTCTCAAGTGGTCATCCCTAAACACATGAGCATCAGCACTAAACAGGCTCAGCAGGGTGTGTGTGCCTTTAATAGTCATAATTAAAGAAGAGGTCATGGGTTTGAGAGGGATATGAGAAGAGTTGGGTTGGGGAGAGTGAGGGTAGAAATGATGTGAATACAGTATTTATTTAGGAGAATCTCAAAAAAATTAAATAAACATTCACTAATAAGTTTCAGCAAAGTAGATCAGCTTTTGCTGTGCAATTACATATGAAAGTAGGTAGTGAATACAAGCTTTCAATTACACACTTGCTATCTACACACCAGCCTTTTTATAGCACTGATACCTATTATATGGAGCAATCTAAAGCACGGCATATGTTTATGTAGTTTCATTATTAAAATTTTCACATTTACATTTATATAAAGTAAATAAAAACACGTCAGATGTGAAAGTGATAGATTTCTCCTTTAAACCATTTTTTAAGATTTAAGACAATCCAATTAAATGCCTTTGGATAGATATAGCTGTTATTCTTCATACTGAAAAAATTCTAGATTCTATGTTGTGGTAATTTAAATAAGAGCTAGAATGTTCATCTAGGGCATAAAAATCATGCAGTCAACTTCTGCGATTCTACAACATGGAAGCTCTCAAGGAGACAGAACTATCCCTTGGACTTTGAGATTGAGTTAGTCAACATATTCTGACTTTGTCCTAGATTCTTTTATAACACACACACACACACAAGCACACACACATTTAATCCCAGAAGTGCAAACTAAGCCTAGAATGGGAAGAATCATTACCTGTTCTTATTCAGATACACACCCTGCTGCCTTTCTAGAGACAAACAGGGCTTCCCTACAAAAGCCGGGCCACAGCGTTTGCTTTAAGGGCCTCCTAGTTAGGGTCTCTACTGCTATGATGAAACACCTGGACCAAAGCAACTTGGGGAGGAAAGGGTTTATTTGGCTTACACTTCCACATTGCTGTTCGTCATCAAAGGCAGTCAGGACAGGAATTCAAACAAGGCAGGAACCTGGAGGCAGAAGCTGATAAAGAGGCCATGGCGGGGTGCTGCTTACTGACTTGCTCAACGTGCCCACTCAGATTGCTTTTTTTGTTTGTTTGTTTTTGTTTGTTTGTTTTGTTTTGTTTTGTTTTTCGAGACAGGGTTTCTCTTTGCGCCTTTCCTGGAACTCACTCTATAGCCCAGGCTGGCCTCGAACTCACAGAGATCCACCTGGCTCTGCCTCCCGAGTGCTGGGATTAAAAGCGTGCCACTGCCACCACCACCACCCCCCAGCTCAGCCTGCTTTCTTACAGAAGCTAGGCCCACCTGCCCAAGGATGGCACCATTCACAATGGACTGGGACCTCCCCCATCAATTAGTAATTAAGAAAATGCCCTACAGTCTGATCTTCTGGAGGCATTTTCTCATTTGAGACTCCCTCCTCTCAGATAATTCTAGCTTGTGTCAAGTTGACATAAAACTAGCCAGCACAAAGGGAATGCAAATATCACTGTGAGATAACTGAACACTTGTTGCGGATCTGTTTTTCACGGCACTATTTTCATGTTTGTGAACACCTGTTTGTTCTAGATAACAAGCCTTATGTACCCACAGTTGGGGACCCGTCTCCTCTTAGTAGTCTTGCACTTTCTGCATGAGATCCAAGCTCCATTATTTCTATGTAGCAAACTCCAAACAAAGTTGTTGGAGCTTGGAATGAAAATAAAAATGAAAGGAAACAAACAAAAAAACATCTGAAGCTTCATTGTATTGACAGAGATTAGGAAAGCAAACCTTTGCTTCATGGTTGGTTGTTTTCCTTCGATTCCTATCTTTACCCTCCCCCACCCTCACCCTGCCCAGTGAACTTCATCCAGGCTACTTGGAAACCTGAGAGCTTATGTGTTCACTGATAAGCAAAGCTGGGTGTGCTCATCTGGGAATCAACAACAGCCCTAGGCAGGGGTGCCTCCAAACTCCTACACTTTCTTTCTGTTTCTTAGCTGCTTCACAGTTATGAGGTCCCTCAGCAGTGAAGACTGCCACCGTCTTGACTAGCAGGTTGGGCTAGCTGACTGGGTGTTCTTTAGCCATCTTGTCCCAGGATTCTGTCCTCATGCTGTGGGCTCAGTCAAAGGCACATTCACAGTCAGAGAATTACTGCAAATTCAGGAGTTAGACAAGTGTTTATGGGACCTAAGTTTCTTCTCTATGGATGCCAAATTATCAAACCGCTGAAGGTCTCTATAGAGGAATTTGACTAATGTTAACAGCTAGTCCCTTTTAGTGCAGAGATGTTGTTGGGACACTAGTATCTTTGTTAGGAGAAAACTTAATTCAGATACACTTCAGACTTTCAGCTTATTGGTTTCTGAAAGTATTCCCTTGACCCAGAATTCTTGGGAAGGGAAATATCTGTAGACAGCTCTTCTTGGATACTGATGATTGGTCTTCTCCTTACAGGTACTACGCATCCAGGATGCTTTGTCCGATAACCCCAGGGTGAGCACACTCTATGCCAACGATGGCTCTGTGCTTCAGGCCAGCACTGTGGCTTCTGTGTACCGTGAGAAAATGCTCATAGGCACTGTGTTCCACAAAGCTCTGTATTGTGAACTCTAGATCTTTCTCAAAAATCTTCATAATTTTCATATTTGGCAAAAGTAAAATTATAATTGTATGCTAAATAGAACTATAATTATTTGCAATTACCAGGGAAGTGTATTTGGCTTTTCTTATGGAGAAAAGAAAAGGAGTACAGAAACTTGTATCTACGAAATCAAGAGTCAAGTTAATGTTGAGCCAACCAGAAAACCATATACACTGCTTTGTCGAGTGTCCCCAATATCCTGTATATAGTGGGATATACAGGCTGTGACCACTGAGGTCTCCTGCTCACTTAGGTTTGTGTCTCTTGGTAACTGTTTAGCAAAATTGCCTCCCACAACTGTGATATTCTGTGTCTGCGGCAGTCCGCACTAGTGAAAAAAGACAATGTTTAACTACTTACAATTCTTATTCTCTTTTCTCTCTTGTGTGGGACACCATCTTACAATCAAGTATCCAGACCTATAAAACTCTCCTCTTGAGACCCCAAAGCCTGCCTTGGACTTGGTTTAGGAAATAGGATTCTGGAAATTTGACATAGACGAGTCTCATCAGCTGGCTTAGTGCAAGCTATGCTAATGTGCTTCTTTGAATAAGACTTTATTTATACTGATACTTTCATTGTGAGGATCACTAACCTTGGCTCTGAATGTAAGATGGGCCTTGGGACTATCATCTTCAGTTTTCTCTATGAGAGGGCGGGGAGCCAGACAAGGGCCGTGACAGGTTCCTAGCAGCCCTGCCAGAGACCAGGCCTCAGGTTTGGTTTACTGGAGCTGGCTGGAGCTGAGCAAGCAGTTTTTTGGGAAAACCACAACTCAGAGGCAACCGATCAGTAGATGCCCCACAGCCTTCTGCTAGCCAAAGATAGCTTTCCCTACCCTGCTGCTGGGAAGTCCCTAACTGCTAGAGCCACCTACTAATCTATAAACTTTTTGTTTAAACCCACCAATAAGTCCCCAGACTAATCTCTCCTCTCTGGAATTCCCCTAACCTTGCTTAAAAGGAGCCTGTGAGTTTCTCTTGGGGTCGCCATTTGCCACTTTGTCAGATGGTTAGATCCCAACATGTTGGTAATTTTTAATAAACGCCCTTGCTAATTACATACATGACTGGTGGTCTTTTATGGGACTTCTTGCTGACCCTAACACTCTACTAGTTAACTCAAAAGACATTTAATAAGTGCTCCAGCTGATTGGTACCAATAAATCTAAAATGATTAATATTATTATAGACAAACAGCATGTCGTAAGGACAAATCTAAACTTAATTTGATGACAATAAATAAAGACATTCATTTCTTGGTTAAAAAAACAAACAACAAAAAAAACCCAACCCAACAACAATAACAACAAAAAACACACACAATGACAACTTTTGTCAAATCATTGATGAACATCTATGCACCCATGTTCCTTTGTGCAACTTCTGTTAGTGGTGGATTACTACTACCCCTCCAATACAATATCTCTTCAGGTGATGGGGAATTAAGGAGACCTCTTTACATTCTAAAGAACATCCTTAGTTAAAAGTTTTGTAAATAGTTTTGTACCAGAATAAAATGGTACTCTTTTAACCTTTGTAATCATTTCTGATTTAGACATTAAGATTTTATAACTTTCAAGGAAGGAATGGCCCAGCTGAATATTACAGGTAGTCGTCATATTTTAAGTTTCAAAACATAGCTATATGTTGTGGGGAGTTAGCTTAGTTGTTATGGAGTTTGCCTTACAAACACGAGGAACTGAATTTGATCCCCAACACCAACATAAAAAAAGCTAGGTGTGGTGGTATGTGCTTGTAATTCCAGCACTGGGGGAATAGATTTACTGGGGCTGGCTGGCTGGCAGCTAGCCTATTTGGTGTACTTCAGGCCAGTGAGAAACCCTGTCTCAAACAACAAAAGAAAATAAAATGTGGATGATGCCTATAGGGCAGCACCAGAGATTGTTTCCTGGCCTTCACACACATGTGTACACAAGCATGTGCATCTTCATGCACACACAAAACGTAGTAATCAAGAAGATTCAGAATGAAACTTATAATTCGGTCCATTTTGAATAACCTGACAATCTTTTTTTTTTTTT
>CABHPH010153092.1:0-43965 GCA_902168325.1 Peromyscus nudipes | reverse complement strand
AGTGTTTCCACTCTTGCAGCCCCTTCTGATGAACAGGAATTTCTCTTTCTAGTAAGTTTTCTGGTTGAGAATTTTTTGTCTCAACTCTACAAACTTCATTATTCATAGACCCTGAGACAGGATCCTAAGTGCAAAAAATTTAGTAACATGGCAGTGTTAGGAATTGCTGATTGTTTCACAGTTCACTTTCAAGGAGCTTTTCTCCAACCACCACAATTATTACTCCAGTAAAAGATGGGTTCACACATATATCCCCAACTTCCAGAGTTACAGAGTACATCTGGTGCCTCCTTAAAAGGAAACTCCTTCATCTCAGCTGAGGAAGAAATCTTCCTTTTGTAGACCTCCCATTGACTTCTTCCACAACTAACCCAGAAGTTGTTTCAAAACATAAATCAGTAAACTATATCTCATGCACCAAATACATTAATACAATAATTTTCTGTTATTATCACAATAAACCTGAGAGTGGGTGACTTTGGTAAACAGTTTTGGAGGTTGGAAAGTCCAACTGTCACAGTGTAGGTACCCTTATCCTCTGAGTGACATCATGGTTGATGGTACCACAATAGCAGGAACAGATGCTAGAGGGAGATATCCTAGGAGAAGACGGTGAAACAAAAGAGGGGCCAGTAATTATTCTATGAGGCGCCACCTCGGAGGTCTCATTATCCTATTAGCAATACATATGCTTGAGAGATACAATCAAACAACATCCAAACCATAAACTCAACCTTCTGTGTTCATAAATACACTACTGCTGGAATGAGAGCATGCTCATTCCTTCAGGTATTGCCTGTGACCATTTCCATGAGGCAGAAGCTCAATTGATGCCTAAAACGGAGATCACATGGTTCTCAAAAGCTAAAATACTTATTTTGTGGTTCTTTGTGGATAAACTATGCCAACTCCTATTTTAAAGTAATAAGCTAAGATAATAGAAACAACACTAAACATATAGGGCCAAATGGGGCTACTATTCTTTCATCTACCTGCATAACACAAAGAGAGAAGTCTACATAGTTTTGCATATTAGCCTTGTTAGAAATTTTCATCATGCCCTGGGGTGTCCCCTGAAGTCTCATCTGTAGGCACTAACACTGCTTCTGGCAAATGCTGTAGGTTCACTATCGGGAAATTTGGTCAAACAAAGGAAGCTAAAATATTCTTCCTGAAGCACATCTTAACCACAGATAGTTGATGAGTAAATATCCCTGCCCATTTCTCCCTAGATAGGCTGTTACTTCCAAGAAAATTTTATTTATGTTTAAACTAATTCAAGTTAGATTTTCACATCTTTCAGTTTAAGTGTTCCAATTAATCCAATGAGCTTTCCTTCAGTTTTCTATCTAGATAGGAATCTAAGGACCGAGAAGGTCAGGTGTTTAACGCAAATCACTGGGACTTAGATCTCTGCAGGAATGAGGAAGGGGTCTTAAGACCCCCGCAGGGAGTGAAGAGATGGCCTAGTGGTTAAAAGCACAGAGGACCTGTGTAGCTGAAAGTTTTCCTGTGTCCCAGCCTGCTGGCAGTTGGGACAAATCTCCCCTACTTGTGTCCCCCAAGTAAACACACAGAGGCTTATATTAATTAAAACTGCTCAGGCATTAGCTCATGCTTACTGCTGACTAGTTCTTACACTTAAATGTACTTTCTTACACTTAGCCCATTTCTGTTAATCTATATGTTGCCACGTGTTCTGTGACTTTACCTGTATGCCATTAATTGCTGCTCCCTGCACAGTGGACTGGTATCTCTTGACTCAGCTTTCCTCTTCCCAGAATTCTCCTTGACTGCTTATCCCACCTATACTTCCTGCCTGGTTACTGGTCATTCGACATTTTATTTATCAACCAATCAGAGCAACATATTTTCACAGCATACAGAAAGACGTTCCTTCATCAGACCTAGATTCATTTCACAGTACCCACACCAGGTGGCTCACAGGGATCCAATGCTTTTGTGGCCTCTGCAAGTACCCATCAACATATGGTACACACACACACACACACACACACACACACACACACACACACACACACACAAATAAAAACAAAGATCTTTTAAGAAATAACAAAGAAGGCCCCTGAGTCATAGTGCAGGTGCTTAAACAAATACTAATACTGGCTTTCCTACTTTTGCTCAGCCAGAAGATTCACACTCATCCAAAGATCTCCCTAATTCCCTAGACCACAACCACAAGTAACTGATCACATGCTCCATAGCCCTCCTAACGTAGCCTCTATCTCCCACCCCAACCCTTCTTCAGCTACACATCCTTTCCTTCATTTCCTTGACCAAACCAAGCCCTTTCACCTTTAGGGAACTTTACATCTGCTCTTCTCTCTGCCTAGAACATTGTCCTTGGCAGTTTTGCATGATAGGTTCTACTGGTCATTCAGCTCTCAGCATAGATACCATTTCTCACAAAAGCCTTTTCCTTTCCAGACTTCTCACTGCTGTCCCTTCACCCACTAGCATGTCACCTTGCTTTATTCCCCACTCAGTATTTGTGACTGTAAGGACATCTTGCTAATGTGTTTGCTTATATTTATCAGTTTCTTTCTAAAGGAGCTTATGTTCCTGAAAAGGAGTGTTTAATATGTCACTTACTATTGTTTCCCCAGCATCAAAAGAGCACATTGTAAGTGCTAAGTAAATATTTGCTGCATGGATGGCTCAAAAAGAAAAAAAAAGGATGCACAGAAATGAAACTGCCCATATTTTACAGGGTAAAAGTTGAGCCAGATTTGCTTTC
This sequence comes from Peromyscus nudipes, assembly GCA_902168325.1. Taxonomy (NCBI): domain Eukaryota; kingdom Metazoa; phylum Chordata; class Mammalia; order Rodentia; family Cricetidae; genus Peromyscus; species Peromyscus nudipes. The sequence continues at coordinate 41,207 of CABHPH010153092.1, read as the reverse complement.
CTATATAATTGTCAGTTAGAGATATGCTCATCTAAAAATCTCAATTATAAAGCTAGGGGAGATACTATTTTTTCCTAAGTGAGAAGTTCAGTGGTAGGCAGTTGCTAGTCCTCTATTCAATACAGGCTCCTCTCCTATCCACCATTTTTAGCATGCTGGCTCTGCCCTTATGTGCATTGCCCTGTAGCCACAGGATGCCATTGCAGTTCAAATGTCATATTCACAACAAAGTAAAAAGATGGGAGAGGGGTGATACTGTTATTCATTCTCCTGTTCATTTCAGGAGAGCAAAGGCTTTCCTCAAATCACCTTTCCAACTCCCCTTGCCATTTTAACCTACACCTTATGATGACTTGGCTGCAAAGTGAATCACCACTCTCCAGCCCCATAGCAGAGAAGCAGATTCCAGATAGGGAGTGGAAATGGCTGTTCTATTTCACCAAAATTTAATGTTAGTCATTGTGGTGGTTTGAATGAGAAACTTCTCCATAGGCTCACATATTTGAATATATAGTCCTCAATTGGTAGCATTGTTTGGGGAAGCTGTGGGAGGTATAACCATGCTGAAAGAAATATGTTACTGGGAGTAGGCCTTGGGAACTGATAGCCTCACCCCATTTCTAATTCACTCTCTCTGCTTTGTGTTTATGGTTAAAGGCATGATCTCTTAGTTTCCTGCTTTTGTCACCATGCCTGCCACGTACTGCCATGTCTCCTCATCATGATGAATTCTTATCCTTCTGGAACCATTAGACAAAATAAACTCTTTCTTCCATAAGTTGCTTTATGTCATGGTGTTTATCACAGCAGTAGAAAAGTAGCTGATACTATCACCAGCCATATCCAGAGTAGATATGGCATCAAACAGAGGAAGGACAAATTCCACACAGAAAGGTGTGCTAGAAAGGACACCAGGGGGAAAAGTTTTCACTTCTTATCTGAACTAACTCCTAATGCAAAGGGAGTTCACTTAAAGTAATTTCAAAAAGAATACCTCTCAGCAGTACTGAAAACACATTCTCATTTTAACAATTTAAGAGCTTTTCAATCAAATTAAATGATATGGAATATAGTAGAAAATATGTCACTTTTTTTTCTAGAGAAAGGCTGAATAAATCACTATGTTTAGTCAAGAAGTTGTTATAAGCTGTTAAATTATTTTCAGACCAGGTATAAAAGAAAGATACCCAGGAGATTTGTCTGGTGTGTTAACACATTATTATTTACACCAAGGTAGCATGTTAATAGCAGGAGGAAGCATGAGCTACATCTCAACCCCTATACATGCTTGTCACATCATGCTCTGAGTGCATAAGTCTTACCTCTGTCAACAGTAATGGAAAGCAGGCAACTATTAGAGTCAAACTTCTCCTGAGAAAAATACACATAACTAAAGAATTATGGGCACTCACTTCTGATTTATTATTAAAAGAGTATACCTTGGGTAGCATTTGCTCTCTGGCTTGGCATTAAGCAGACAAGTGATTAAGTGCTAATATCATGGGAAGTCTCCCACATGCTCTTTGTGCTTGCCACATTTGGACTATCTCTTATCAGGAAGCTAAAGAAAAATGGCACAGCACATCAAAGTGGAAGGTGGGAGTCAGACATTTGTGAGCCTTCTGGCCATTCACTGTCTCAGGTTTTATGAAAGAATAGAGGTTTTGGTTAATGGCATGCTGGGGCTGGTCAGACCTGGATCAATTTCTATCTACACTATTTTCTGAGATGAGGTGCCTTTGCACAATAGGATAATGGTTTCTGATTTTTAGGATTGTTGGGAACCCTGGAAAGTCTCCTAGGCATCTAATTGATTGTGTTCACACTTCAGCTCAAGTATCACATCCACATTCAAGACAGCAAGGGATGAGAGATGATGGTATCAGTCTTACTTCATCAAAAAAAAATTCCCCCAACAGTAACAAGATAACAGTAGCAGTAAGCTCTTTTATACTCAGTGACACTTGGGTCATTTGTCTTGTTGCTGTGACAAAATATCCTGACCAAAGCAACTTAAAGAAGAAAAACTTTATTTTGACTCACAGTTCCAGCATACAGTTCCTCATAGTAGAGAAGCCATGATGGCAGGAGCTGAAAGAAGCTGCTCCTACTATGTTCATGCTGTGCCTGTGTCATGAGAGCCCCAAGAAAGACCACCACAGAGCCGATATCTGACACAAAACTCACAGGGGTTTATTGATAACAAGCAAACCTGGGCTTGGTCCATGTCCAATTCTCTGACACAGCAGGTGGAGGAGGATAGCCCTGATGTCTCAGAATGAGTGTTTTTTTTTTTTTTTTAAGGAAAAAATTGTAAGCAGGGTGGTAAAAGCCTTTGCATCATATGATTGGGTGAGGGTATGTAACCTTTGAATTTACTGGTTGGGGCTTACAGTAATCATTTTTTGGCAGGTGTGGACAAGTCCCAGGCTCTGTCCTTGAGCTGTCATAGAGGCTGGCTGGCCTAGCATGTATTGACTGTGGGGGCTGACTCAGTGTCCCAGGCTCTATCCTTGACTCATGCACATAGCTCTAACTTGGTGAGGGGTCCCAGACAGTGAACAATTGGCTGAACCTTGAGCAGTCAGAGTACATGCAGAAAGGGAGCTACTATAAGGACTATGTCTTTTGTTCACGGCCCTGCCAGAGACTGCTCACTGAAGTCTCAGGAAACTGAAATTGAGGCCTGACCTCTGAAAGAAGACTGAGCAGCCTGTTATGGCATCTGCTTTGTCCTTTCACCCTCCAATCTTGGAGATGTTTCTTTTTGGTAAAACACTTTATTATCAGGATAGTAGATTATTTTGGAGACTAATTGGACCAGGACATAAGAGGTTTCCCGTTACCAATGGCAACATGAGCCTCCCCTTATTCAGTTATTGCCACCTGCAACTGTGTCATGGGTTTGGTTCAGGGACTGATGATACTGGGATTCTAGCATCCTCAGTTTAGTGGTACCCAGACAGGAATCACAATTTAGTTAAGGCACCAATGACATAAGAGCCAACAGTAGTTAGCAGTAGCAGAAGGGCCAAAAGCTCTATGATGGCTGACAGAGTTCCTTATCGTGAAGGAATTTGGAAATGAGAATGGGTACCAGTTACTATTTTTTCACAGATTCCCTATGACAAGAACTTTCCTTTTGATCTAATATTCAGGAGGGGGGAGGGTGACATTTTCACTTTGTAATTACTTCCTGCTGACCTTGGGACATTGTTGTCAGGGCCCTGGAAAGCCAGAATGTTAGTCAAAGGCAAGGAAGTAATGTAGAAGCATCTGTTTTATTGACCAGCTGAAGAAATGGCATTTATATCAGCTGGACTGGTCCACATCAGCTTTCAGCAAGTTTAGGGCTTGCAGTCATTTGGAGTAGATTGTCACCAGCAAATGATGCTTGGATATGTCTGTCAGCCAAGTGGAAACCTGTTGAAACAGATATAAACTAGGAAGACAAGTTAAAATGTATGAACTTATTTGGAGCTTTCATACCCACTGTCTCAGTAATTAAGGAGGGAGGGAGTCCCAAGTCCAGGAGAGAGAAAAATGCCATCCTTAGGAATAAACACGTGGGGAAACTTACATTCTTTTCTATATAGAGAGCCAGGTATAGATTGGACTGAAATGTCTTTGGCCCACTGAAAAGCATCTGTAAGTCTATATTCAGAACCTGTTTCTCCCTCCCTCCCTCTCTCTCTCTCTCTTTCTCTCTCTATCTCTCAAAAGACTTGGTAACTTTAATTAATTAATGCATTAATCAATTAATTAGTAAGATGGCTGCAACCTTGTAGAAGACTCTGGTTGTTTGATGTTGCTAAGCTAACAAAGCTATAGCTAGCCCAAGCATCAATGCCATCAAAGATCTGAGAAGGATAAATTTTATCTGAGTGCAGACTTCCAAATCTATTTAAAAAAAAAGATTATCCACTACCCAGACCACTATCATCCCAGGCTCCTGTAGTCTTCATAGCGTTTGCAGGACAGGTGTCAGAACAGCATCAGTCTTGGCTGCTGGGCCCATAATATGAAAGTTTTCCCTGTAGAAGAGCAACTTGGGGAAGACTGATCTTATTTGATCAGTGTCCCATTCTGGGGTGGATCCCTGGCAGCAGGTGATAAGTCAGGGCATCTTGCCCACTGGTTCAGGTGGCATCCTCATGTCATTGTTTCATATCTTCTTTGGAGACTTTGGGAGCCATTGCTAGGAGTTGGGAGTCTCAGTTTGTTGTAGTAAGCTTTTTAGCAAATAATTTAAATGCCATATTCATCAGAACTTTGACAGGTTTCAGGACCATTATCTATTAAGTATATCTGAGCCAAACAAATCTAGGCCTAATCTTGAAAACATCTCTAAGTTTGGTAACAATAAGCAGGCCAATTTGTTATGCTGTAGACATATTAGTCAAATGGACCTTTCAGGTTCTGCTTTATTTCTTTTATAAATAGCTTAAAATTAAGTAAGAGTTAAGAGTTTATGCTTTAAACTAGTATCTGGATAGCCAGATGACTAGTATTAACTTTTATTCCTTAACACAGAGGACATCAAACTCAGACATTCAAAACCAAACATGCATGTGGCCACATTTTCATCCGTATCTACAGAGTAGACAGACATTTTTAAAACCATGAACCTTTGAAGTCTCAGTGTAACAGCAGAATAGCAAAAGAAAGAAATGTGAAACATGTTTCATCCTTTTATACATCTCAAATCATTTTCTGTTATCATTACTTAAGCCTTTTCATTCTTAGACCTTCATAACTTGCTTCCCAATAACTTGGATTTCACATACTTTCCTCTTTCCCAAAGCATTCTTTTTATATTCCCATACCTAAAACCTTTACATCTTAGACCTCACATAAAATTTACTTATATTAAAACCTCACAACTTACTTAAACTTTAAAGTTCCAAATTTTTATACCTCAAACTACTTCCTCAGACTCAAAATATCATGTACTCAAACCCTCATGACATACTTAAATTTTCATATTTTTACATCTTAAACTGCTTCCTTGAACCAAAAAATCATTTATTTAAACTTTCATCCTCATATCTCAGGCCTTCATATTCTTATAAAAACATTACATCCTAAAAAAATCTTTTATCTAATTCATTGAGCTTTCCTCTACTTTGAATTTGATACAGTTTTTCCTTATCTTAAACAATAATTACAAAAAATAAAATTGCAATAATAATTTGTAACCAATTCTCTTAAATGATGGCAAGTCTTTGTAACCTGGTGAACTCAAATGACCAAAATCCATGAATTTTTCTTTTCCTGTGGAAGCAAAATTGTATTTTTTCCTCAAACAGAATATATCTTTGGCTTGTAATTCAAAATTTCTTTTAAGTAGTACCAGGACAGAGAAGAGTTAACAAGGGTAGCTGCTAGCTGGCAGAAAAGACTTTGAAGTTTACCACAGTGAAGAACTTGGCTTAGGAAGGAAGGGGTAGTGGTGGGCATAGAGAATATCCTTGGCTGCCAGTGTTCCTGAAAAAAGTTTTGTTAACTCCTGTGACTAAAATGAGATCTCTGTTCAGCATTCACACAGTTTGTCAATTGCAGGAGTCAATTCCACATTGCCCTGTCCATAGCTCCCATCTCTGCCAGCTTGTACCAAGAGCATGCACCCCCACCCACTGTGAGAGCTGCTGACTGGCTGCAGGCCTCTCCTGTAGACTAAGACCAGACCAGCCAATGCTGCAGGCCTGATAGCAAGAGGGCTATGGAGGGAGGGAGGTGGCCTTGCTATGCCTCTCTCTCCTCTCTTCCAGGAAAATAAGGGAGGTTAGTAGACAGAAACAAATAGCATTTACACAGACATTCGGAGTATCTGTATATCAGCACTGAGACAATGGCCTCACTCACAGCTAGCAAGCCCTATCTAACAGATGGCCTCTCTTGCAGTGTGCAAGCCCCACCTGGGAGGAGGTACCTGAATATGTCAGTTCAGTCAGGGGGACCCAGTCCCCTCTATTGTGGGCAGTGGCTCACACATCCTTCCAGTGGGCTAGGCAAAGGTCTAGGGGATAAGAGGGGGACTGTCCCATAGTGTATGTCACAGTCAAGTCTACAATGAGAACAATTAACACACTACATACAAGGGCACATGGAAAAAACTTTGCCTCAGCAAGACAACCAACAAAGCTCCAAGAACAATGATGGCCTGATGTGCTCTGGCAGGGAGTGAGCCTCCAGGCTCAATCACACCAAAAAACCATCCAGACTCGAGGCTCTCTGTCCTTGATTAAACAGACCTCAGGGGCTTCCACATCCCCATCAATTAAACAGACCTTGAGGGCTTCTACATCCCCATCTCCAGGGTCTGGAACGTCTTCCAGGACCCCATGATTCCTGCTCTCCAGTGCGTCTACTGGCTGCCTGCCAAAGGCACTGACCCTTACTGGACCAAACTACGGATCTTAGCGCACCTTATAAAAAAAAATACAGAGTCACACAAAGACACAGAAACTTACCGGCCAGTTAGGAACCCCTTGGATCAGGGTCTGAGGTTTGCAGGAGATCCAGGATGAGTCCCCAAATGTTGTGCCCATGTCACAAGACCCCCAAAACACACAGGGGTTTATTGATAACAAGCAAACCTGGGCTTGGTCCGTGTCCAACACTCCAACACAGAAGGTGAAGTAGGACGGCACTGAGCTCTCAGAATGAGGGGTTTTTAAATGGAAAACTGCAAGCAGGGTGGTACAAGCCTTTGCATCATATGATTGGGTGAGGGTATGTAACCTTTGAATTTACTGGTTGGGGCTTACAGTAATCATTTTTTGGCAGGTGTGGACAAGTCCCAGGCTCTGTCCTTGAGCTGCCACGGAGGCTGGCTGGACTAGCATGTATTGACTGTGGGGGCTGACTCAGTGTCCCAGGCTCTATCCTTGACTCATGCACATAGCTCTAACTTGGTGAAGGACCCCAGAAAGTAAACAATTGGCTAAATCTTGAGCAGTCAGAGTACATGCAGAAAGGGAGCTACTACAAAGACTATGTCTTTTGTTCATGGCCCTGCCAGAGACTGCTTACTGAAGTCTCAGGAAACTGAAATTGAGGCCTGATCTCTAAGAGAAGGCTAAGCAGCATGTTATGGCATCTGATTGGTCCTTTCATCCACAGTCAGGAAGCAGAGACAGAAAAAAACTGGTCATGACATTTTTATTTTTAGTTTGTTCTCTTTTATTTGTTTGTTTATTTTTGAAACATGGTCTCACTATGTAGCCCTGGATGGCCTGCTACTTGCCATGTAGATCAGGTTAGCCTCTAACTCCCTACATATAAGACTAGGAGTTGGAGGCTGGACATATTGTCAGCACATTAGGAAGACTTTAGACTAGAGTAGACTACATTTGATTAGACTAGAGAGAAACAGCTCGCAGGAGAGAGTCTGACTGAGAACTTTAAAGTAAGGGCTTCCTGGAAACCTATTAGAGAACCTCAATGCAGGTAAGCTAGAGAAGAGCCAAAACAGGCCTTGGATTATCACTCACTTGTGGAGGGGAGTATAGTCCAAAGAGAAGCATGTTCCAAGCTGGCAAAACACGAAGATGGCTTCCCAGAGCTAGAGTGACTAAGAAGGTCTAGGAGAATTGCAGAAATATGCTACAGGGGAAAAACAAAACAAAATAAGACAAACAAACAAACAAAAAGAGCCCTGAAAGAAGGGCAAGAATTTAAATGGCAGGGCTGCTGGGGGCAGAGAGGATAGGAGCAGGGTGCTAAGGGATAGAGATAACCAGAAAAACTGGGTGGGGTTGTTCATTCTAGTGATCTCAGGCTTTGGGAAGCTGAAGCAGGAGATTAGCCATTAATTCAAGGCCAGCCTGACCTACATAGTTCCAAGCCAGCCAGGGCAACAGAGACAAAGCTAAACCAATAAAATACAGAATGGCCTCATAACATTACATTCCCACAATTAATGCATTGATTTTGGATGAACTTTCCAGAACTCATCCAGTGTCTGTCTTAAGCATACAAATTATAAAGCATGTGTTAATCACAGAGCACAATGGTGGGGGAATGAAAGGGTTTGTGTTAGTCAGCCATGTTGTTGCTGTTGCGAAATACCTGACAAAGCAGCTTAAAAGGACAAGAAATGACTCTTTCAGAGGATTCCTTTGACTGTTAGCTGCTTCTGAGTTGTACAGAGGCTGAGCATATTGAGAGCTATGGAGGAACAAAGTTGTTTACTTTATACCAGCCAGTAGGTAGAAAGAGTGAGGAAAATGATAAGAAGGAAGAGGAGAAGAGAATCAAGATTTAGTACCTAAACACCCCTCCAGTGACCTGTTTGATTAAGCACAACAAATGTGAAGTGTCACTATGAGGCAATAATGTGATGAAGAGGGCCTGGCTGGGGCAACTCCTTCTTTCTTTGTCCAGCCTATGGCCCTCCCTATTCATGAGTTTTGCCAGGAACTCCAACCAGGGAGGGTTAGAGAAGAACTTGAGCAAGTCTCCAAACCTCTGATCTCCTGAATGAGGAATAAGACCTGCCTGTGCATTTCAGTGGGAACTGTAACATACCAACCCAGCAACTGGCCTAATCAAATGTGGATCCGGGAGTTGGGGAAGCAAGGAAATTTTTTCTTCACTCTGCTTTCTCTAATCCCTGACAACCAGCACAATCCTTATAAAACCAAATTAGAATTTTTTTAAGGGCAATATGAGCCACAAGAGGGCCCAAAGCAAAGCTGAAATTGAAAGTTCAAATTCTTTAGCGAGGCATTTAAACCCTTGTACCCTGGCCTCTGCTCTGCATGCCAGCCTCACTTTTCACTATTTATCCCTCTGAAGTCTTTGCTTCCCACTACCCAACTGCTACAATCAGAGAAAAGCAAGTGGGGTGGCATATAAACAAGATAAACAATATTTGAATGTAGTTTTTAAATTTTATATTGCTGTTAAAATATCCATGATGAATAAAATATTCCCCAAAAATGATCCTGGAGATAAAGAAACTGACAGTTTGTGAGTTCATGGTAGTTCAATAAATTCTGATATTGTGGAAAGATGCACATGTGCTCATCTGACATGGTATTTCTCACTCACTTCACTGTGTGTCAGATCCCTCACTTTCTATCTCATGGCACTTACACAGGAGACTGGGGTGTCAGGAATTCCCAGATCCTGCTTTGACTTGCTGTACACATGATATGCCCAGTCCCATTCACAGCCAGCAAGTCTGAGAACAGTGGTCACACAGGCTCTACCTGCAGGGAGCCCACAGACTGGTGAGGGAGGCAGGGAGGCAGTCACAACTGGATGCCATCATTGTGAGTACCATGCCAGATATCACTGGAAAATAAACATGGAATCTACCCTGCCTGGCATGATCATGAGTCATGAACTGCAGCACAAACCTAGCCCTATGAATGCCTTCTAGTTTTCCAAGCATATTCTCTGGCCTTTGCCTATGCTCTTTTCTCCACCTAGTTAGGCTCCAGCTTTTCAAGGCTCAGATGCCAGGTTTTTCAAGCATGGCTTCTCCAATTCCCACATGAACTACTTCATCAACCTCATGTCATTGGTGTTCCAGTGATGTCTGTCATGGTATTCACAACAATAAGAAAGCTGCACCCATAACATCTCAACAACATATCTGCCTAAACAGAACCTGAATGATTACAACACCAGCTGATATCTCAACATAGATGAGGGGAAATCTCTAGGGACCCCACCTGCAGATGAAGAGCTACAAGCAATTAACAACTGCTGAGAAAGAAAGAATTAGTTTTTCCCCAGGGAATGAATATATATATATATTCATTCACTTATATTCAAATGTAACAACAATGCTTAAAGAAGTGGAGGTTATGAATTTGGGAAGGGAGAGGGATAGGAAAGGGAAGAGAGGGAATGATGTAATTATGTTCCAATTAAACTTAAAAAATAAAGAGGAGAGGTAGAAAGACAAACAATAGAGAAATGCTAAGAATATGTGAAATATTCAAGACCTCATGCTGATATTTTCAAAGTACTCAGATAGTGTCAAAAGGACAATTTTTATTAAAGGTATTTTATTTTATTTTAAATTATGTACATGTGGAGGGGGTGCACATGCAACAGGTGAACAAGGAGGCCTGAAGATAGTTGTTTGTTGGTTCCTCTAGAGCTGGAGATACAGACAGTTGTAAGATACCAAAACTGGGTGCTGGGAACTGAACTCGGGTCCTCTGCAAGAGCAGTATATGCGCTTAACTGATGAGCTATTTCTTTAGTACCACACTGGCATTTTGAAATGAAAGCAAAATAATAAATATATCCATAGCCTTATCCAATAAAGAATTTTTTTTGTCACACAAAAACCTTCTGTGAAACACTGTGTCAATTTTCAGTTTGCAAATGAAGCAGACACCAGGACAGTATTAACAGGAAGCACAAGTGACATACAGGGACACCTGAAAACAGAACCAATAACACTGATTTTCTTCCCTTTAGCTCAGGCTAAGATAGCACTGTACTGATCTCATCTATAAATAGTTGATAGTTCACTAACTGTGGATTGTAAAGTTAATTTTTATATATTATTATTAATATGTTATTCATCTTTAATTTCTTTGGTTTTCTCTTTGAAATAGGATTTTTTCCCTTTTATAACTTCGTAATTTTTTTGCCCAGGCAGACATCTTACTTTACTCATGCACCTCCTCTGAGTCTCAGGATCTGTGTTTCAGACACTCACGGCATCTAGAAAAAAAGGATATTTGCAAAAGTGACTTGAGGTCAGGACTCTGGCCCAGATACCATCTAGAGTTATGAAGTCTGTTACATCTTGAAAAACAAACACTAGGTCATTCTAAGACCCCACCCTACCAGGCTTATGTAGCAAACAGAATGTGAGCTCACATTCTCACCACTCTGAAGATTGAGATTCATCTTGAGACTCTTGTCATATATGACTATTGGTGTGTGAAGACAATATGATAAGTGGTGCTGTGGGCCACAGGAATATATCATAAGAACTCAGCTGGTTATGGCAAAGTCACTACCTGGAAGGATCAAGGATTTCCTCCAGAGGAAGCCAAGTTCCAAGCTTTTGGTGTTATTTGGTTTGTTATATATCAGCTGCATTCTGTTATGAAAATCATGTGTGCCTTCATAGTTTTCCCAATTGACTTTTCCCTAAGAAGGGCTAACAGTGTGGACTGATCACTCACTGGACATATACATTCCAGGACTTTGGAGAACAGGCTCAGGAAAGACTTTTTCTGGAATCAGATATCTCCCTTAGCCACTTTCAAGGCTTAAGGTAAATTCCACAAGGAGAAACCACCTAGGTGAGGTGGTGTTAAGTAATAGCTTTACACAATTTAGCTCGGACCCTCTCTTCTTATACCGGGACTTCCAGCGCACAGGACAGGAAGAGAAAAGAGACTGGAAGAACTAGATGGGTAAGAACTTGAGAGGAACAAACTGAGATGGGGAAGAACTAGATTGAAGGGCTAGAAGAGAGTACTAGAGGAACGAGATGGAAGATGAAGAAGCGCCAGATGGGGAAGAACAAGATGAGATAGAAAGGAGATGGGAGAGGAGCTGATATGGGAAAGAACTAGATGGATGAGAACCTAGAAGGGCAGAACAAGATGAAGGAATTAAGATAGAACCTAGAGGGGAGAGGAGATAAATGTAAAGAGAAACTGGGCAAGAAAGGAGCTAAAAATGAAAGCAGAGTATAAGCTTGTAGAGAGAACTGACAGAATAATAAAGTGTATGGACAAAGGAATTTTGTGTACATAGATTCATTTCTTTTCTTCAAAGATTAATTATCAGCTGGTTGTAGATTCTTCCCAGAGCCTGGGAGGAGACTATGGAGGGGCTGGACCCCCATAGTCCCTGACAAAGTGGCATTAAGATACTACAGTGATCTCAGTGACAGAGCATGAGACATATCATAGAAATACAAAAGCATCTCCATCTTCCCAGCAGAAAGGTATGCAGCAGGCAGTGAAGCATGATCTTGATAATGTAATTATTACAAGAGAAGATAGAATTAACCAAGCCACCATAATTGTGTTGTTGTGACATTGATTTGTATGTTTGCATATGTGTGTGATTGTATTTGTATGTGAGTGTATGTGTGTATGTGCATGAGTGTGTATGCATGTGTTTGTGAGTATGTTTATGTAGTGTGTGTGTGTGTGTGTATGTGTGTGTGTGTGTTGTGCCCATAAGGATTAAAATTTCCACTTGTGCTAATAAACTAAGCACCCACAGTTGTTGCCCTATCTGTGCAGATGTGCCTCAGAGCTCTGACTAAATGGGATCATAGGCTCTGGGTCTACAGAAAACTTGCTTTTGTTGTTAAATAATTAAGCACATGTTTGTTCTGACCATTAGAATTGTAATCTGACTATGAATCCACTAAGGTTGTGAACAAGGAAAATGAACTCTGATAAACCAAATATCTTCCCACAATGTTCCTCTCTAATTGAGTTAGCCAAAGACTCAAGTGTGCTGAAGAACCAAGTTGAAGTTAAAATGGGAACCGTGCAGGATGGAGAAGGTGGTGAACAGATGATTCTCTTGTCAGAGTTCACGTCAGCTTAAAAAAAAAAGGACAGCAATGAAAGAGATACCATGATAGAAAGAGATATTATGAGGATAGAGAGAAATTCAGTGCTAGGGAAGTTGCTAGGAATCCCCAAGGATGAACCCAGCTTGGATTACTAGAAATAGTGGAGAAGGTGCCTGAACTGAACTGGCTTACCCCAGTGAGAAGATCGGTGAATACCGTAGCTGTCATCACAGAGCTTTTCTCCAATGACTGATGGAAGCAGGTGCAGAGATCCACAGCCAAACACCAGGCAGAGCTCCAGGAGTCCAGTCAAAGAGAGATAAGAGGGATTCTATGAGCAAGTGCATCAAGATCATGATGGGGAAACCTGCAGAGACGACCACACCAAACTAGTGAGAACTCATGAAAGTTGGATCAATGGCTGTAGAGCCTGCATGGGACTAGACTAGGCCTTCTGCATGGAAAGACGGTTGTGTGGCTTAACCTGCTTTGGGAGCCCCTGGCAGTAGGATTAGAATACATCCCTGGTGCATGAGTGGACTTTTTGGAGTCCACTACCTATAATGGGACACATCATACAGCCTCGAGGCAGGGGGGAGGGCTTGGACTTGCTTCTACTGGCTGTGTCTTCCCATGGGAGGCCTTGCCTTCTTGTGAGGGAGGAATGGGGGGTGGTTTGGGAGGGGGAGGAAGGAAGAGGGACTTCTTTGGTATGTAAAATAAATGAAAAAATTTTCTTAATAAATAAATAAAAAACAAAGAAAGGACTCTGGCCTATGTTTAATATTTAGTGTGAAGCCACCCAAGATGCAAGTTCCAAAAAATGAGCCCAGCTTTCCGTGTGTGGAGACATGTGCCCACACTCCTTGGTCATCCTACTGAGGCTACAGTCTATGAAAAAGGAGAGGTTTCCTTCAAGAAATGATGCCGTTCTAAGGAAAAGTAGAAAGAGGACTCAGCAGGCAAGAACCAAAGAGAAGCAGAGACATCTCAGAAACCAAATCTACCTTCAATGTGATGTCTCTTCACTCTTCTGTGACATTGTTTAAAACTTTCTGCTTAATGCTTTTCTATTTCATGTTTTTGTGGTCTGTCTTCATTGTGTCATCTACAAGAATTCAGTGGAACTTTTCCATTCTATTTTTTCCAGTGTTACAGTTTCAGCTGCTATTTCTTGATCTTTTATTCTCTTTTGTTGATTATTACACATGGCATGAGATGAAAATTCAAATCCACTCTTCTACATGTGAATATTGAGTTTTCCCCACACCATTTCTTGAAAAGACTGCAATTTCCTCATGGTATGTTCTCAGGACATCTGTAGAAAGTCAATTGACTTGTTGTACTTGTATGTGTGTGTCCCCCACTTCTGTCCTAGTTGCTATGTCATTTTTTATGCTAGCCCTGTGCTGTTTTGATTGCAATAGCTTGATTCTGAAACAGAGAACATGTTGCCTCCAGCTTTGTTTCTTGGCCTTGAAATTATTTAAGTGCCTTTAAATCCTATGAAATTTAGTATTATCATAATTAAGATGCTGAAACTAGATATCACTTCCCAGTCACTGCCACCTGTGTAGTCCCCTGTCCACTTCACCCCTACAGTGAACAGAGTGAGAGTCAAAGCCCAAGAAATTGCAAGTCCTAATGTAAGCGTGTCAGATGTGATGCATGCGTGAAGTTTCTCAAGGTCAAAGATGTCTTTAAATTGTTACAGTTCTGCTTTTTTTTGTTTTTTGCATCTGCTATGTAAGTAGAGCCACAAGGCATACAACTCACAACCCAACTCAGTGTGTATTTGCCCCAGCCAGCAGGGTGTCAATGGGGATGACCCACCTGTGGGAGAGAATGAAAGGGACGGGAGACACGAAGGAACACAGCAAGACAGGGTTCTGATCAAGCTGCAAATTTTATTCTCCTCAGCAAGGCTTATATAGCATGGGAGGGGGAGGGGGCAGAAAGGGGGGAAGGGGTACAAGACGTGCTGGATGTGCAGTTGAGGGGAGCCCTGCAGGTGAAGGAGGACGTGCAGGTCGTGAGCCTGCAGGATGTTGTGCTAGGTGGTAAGGTCACTGGTCAGGGCCCATTGTTCTATTGCTATGCTACCTCACCGTGGGATGTTCTTTATCTTTGGGGTCATCTGGTTTAGGGCCTGTGGCTTGTTCTCTGGCCTAGCTAGTACTTTTCCATGGTTCCTGTTCAGTCCCTGACATCTCCCCCTTCTATACGTATAGCAAAACAAAGGAGGGAGGCCCAAATGTATTTGTCATGATGGGGGAGGGGTGACAGAGGCTCTATCCTGATAAGTTCCATTGTTAATGGTCAGTCCATGTAGGCATCCCCATGTCCTGAAGGAAGCTGGAACGATGCAGTTTTTTACAGGGGCGGGTTTGAATCCGGGAGGAAAGAGTATAGGGTCTGCCTAACCACCGTGCAATAGAGCATGTCATCCAAGGCATCCAGGATGGTGGAGCACTTTAGTCTCCCTGCCTTCTGCCATCCCAGCTGCACCCTCAATCCCCTATGCAGTGGGCTCCAGCTCCCAGGCACAGGTGCATCCTCCCCTGAGCAGAGGGGCCTGTGCTGATATGGAGTCTTTATCTGGTTCATCACGACCACGATCATGGAGATCAAGGCGATGGTAATGAACCTGAATTTGTTTTGCCTGAAGTTCAGCCAGCTGACCTCGCACAGATCGAATTAGTTGAGACAAGGCCCAAGGGCCAAATGTCAAGACAAGAATGAGGCCAACCAAGGGTCCCAGAAGGGACGGCAGGAGGGTGGTTAGCCAGGGTGATACAGAGAACCAATTTTGGAACCAGCCTAGCTCTTGATCTTCTTTTTTGAGCTTCTCTAAGCCTTAGCATACCTTGGTCATGCTATCCCTTGCTACTCTGCGTGATCATTATAAAAGCAGCACTCTTCCTTAAGAGCAGCACAGAGACCTCCTTGCTGTAAAAAGAGGAGGTCGAGCCCTCGGCGGTTTTGGAGGACCACCTCAGAAAGGAAGGTGAGGGAAGATTCAAGAGCAGAAATGTCTTGCTCAAGCTATCTTCATCTATGGAAATTCTAAGCTCTGAATAATGTTGATTAGATAAAACCAGGGAAGCTATGCCCATACTGGCCCCTGCAGCCCTGACCCCCAGGAGGACAGCCAGAGTGACCGCAGTCACAGGTTCCCTTTTCGAGTGATGGGAGGGCATGAGGGCAGCCGTCTCTGCCAGAGTCTTCTCTTCCCATCTTCCCGAGAATTGATCTGGGGAATAATAGGTTAGCCTAGGGATAAGTTGAACCAATATACAGAATAAGGGGGCAGAGGGATTATTTAAATGAAGAGAAATGCATGGTGTTAGGCCATCAGTACAGGCCCACCAAGTATCATTGGCAGGGAGAAGATATCCAGACTTAAGGGAGGTATTTAGGTTATCTGTGATATTACAAAGGGTTTGATAAATGGGGGGAATGGTAGCACCTTGGGTGACAAGGCAGTGGCCCGAGCCCATAACTTGGGAGAGTGTAAGGTGAGACGTGGGTTGCTGTTGCCAGTGACAATCGTGTGGGTCAGTGGTTAGGGAGAAATCTAAATCAATAGCCACTCCTTCATAAAATGGGGGGGGGGGAGGCAGAATGATAGCAAAGCCAGCAGGAGTCAACCAAATCAGGCTTGGAGGTATTACCTGGTAGGTTTTTGTGATAAGGGTGGTAATTATATCTTTGGTAGTTGGTGGGGGAGGTGGGAATGTGGGAGAAAAACCCGTGGATGTCTGAGATATATTGGTTGTAGGAAAATCATTGTTGCCGAGAAGAGAATTGGGACTGATTGCAACAGGGTTAGGGGAATTGGAAGGCTGCTTTAAAAGCTTGATGATGAAGGTGACGCCTGCATCTCTTCCCTCCTGAAATAGGCGAAGGCCCCAAGTAAGGCCTGCCTCCCAGGCCGAATGAGCCTTCCTGGCCTCAGTGAAGGTAACAGGGGGAACAATCAGGGGTGCCATGATAAGTACTAATAAGCCCAATGGAATAATTACTGGTAACAGTAATAAAATCCCAAGAAGAAGAGGGGTGCCAATAGGCATTTCCCATAGTTTCACATCCCCAGGACTTGCAAAAAAAATCTCCAGTTCCCTCACATTTGTGGAGAAGATTGTGAGGCTGATGATGACCAGGGCAGACATAAAAACGGAGGGTGGCGAGTTTTTTCCTCTGGGCCTGATTTGCACACCCGGGGTGTCAAGGCCTGGGGTTGTGATAAGAATCAAAAAGCTCAGGAGCCCTTTCAGTAGGGGGTTTATCATCAACACGCCAATCAGGGGATGTTAAGGTGGCCATTTTACAAAGGTCGGGATAAAGGTCAGGCCACCAGGGGGCATGGGTGACTAGGGAAGTTTGCCAGATAACATGTTGTCACCTCATCAGCACCTGCCAGGTATGGTTTAAGGGCTGGTGGCGATTGGTATCTTGAGGTAGGCTAGAAAGGCTGAGGCTCAGAAGGAGGACTATGAGACCCCAAACAGCCAGCTGACTCACGATGGGCAGCTTCATGGGTGGTCTCCATCTCTTTGGGGTCTCAGTCTTTGATGGTAGCTTTAGCATCTGGAAGAGAAAAAGGATGGTCCTCAGGGGGGCCAGTCAATCCCCTGAGTATGTTAGGTAAATTTGCAGACCGGACCAGGCGCTCAGGGAGCCAGCGTGGGGCGTCATGTGCCTGGTCAAGGATGCAAGCAGAGCCATGGCCCCAGATAAGTACAGGATCTGGACCATTCCAAATGGCTGTAAGGGGGTCTTGCCACATGGCCAAAGGGCGGCTGGAATCTGCTGAGGGGTGCCAATGGCAGTCAGCCACTGATCGACCTTCACCATTCAAGGTGAGGAAGTTAAGAACAAAGAGGGCATGGCTCAGGAGATCTTGGGGGGAGATGAAGGAAAGCTTGGACATCTTTAATTGAGAGAGTCATGTTTTTAAGGTCTGGTGGGCCCCTTCTACAATGCCCTGACCTTGAGGGTTGTAAGGGATACCAGTAGTGTGAGAGATTTCAAATTGTTGGAGGAACCATTTAAGTTCTCCACTGGTGTATGCTGGGCCATTGTCTGTTTTTATGTGTTTTGGGATACCCAAGGTAGAGAAGCAGACCAGGAGGTGAGTGATAATGTTCTTGATGGCCTCAATGAGTGGAGGCAAAAATAAATCTGCTGAACGTGTCAACAGAAACATGAACATATTTTTGTCTGCCAAAGTCAGGAACATGTGTGACATCCATTTGCCAAATCATATTAGGCAGGAGTCCACGGGGGTTAACTCCAACATGGGGGACGTGATGGGAGACTATACAAGAAGGACATTGTTTAACTATCTCTCTAGCTTGTTGTTTTGTGATTTTGAACTTTAACTGAAGGGTTTTGGCATTAAGATGGTGGAGGCGGTGGGCAGAGAAGCCGACAGGATGGGTTCTTGTAGGATTGGAAAAACCTGTGGAGTGGCTGTATCAGCTAGAGTGCTTCCCTCTGTGAGGGGGCCAGGAAGCTCCCATGAGTACGAATGTGGCCAATGAAAACAGGATGCGAGCATTCTCTAAGTTTTTGTTGAATTTGAGCAAAAAGGGGAGTGGCATTGGAGGGCTTAATGAAGGGGGCTGTATCAAGAAGGGGAATGGAATGAGCGATGTATGCACTATCAGTGTAAATATTAAGGGGGGAATCATGGAAATCCTGAAAAACCTGCAGAACAGCAAAGGGTTCAATCAGCTGAGCTTAATGAAAGGGCCAAGGAAGGGTAACGAGTGACCTTGAAAAGCATAAGCTGCAGTGCCATTGGCTGACCCATTGGTAAAGACAGTCGAGGCCTCAGGCAAGAGGCTGGGTATGGTGATATTTTTCTTTTGTACCAAAATGTTTATTGTATGTTAATAAATAAAGTTGCCTGGGGGTCAGAGCTATTATCAAGCCATAGGAAAGCAGGGCAGTGGTGGTGTACGCTTGTGACCACAGCACTTGGTAGACAGAGCTAGGTAAGTCTCTGTATGTTCAGGGATACAGCCAGCATTGAATACACATGCCTTTAATCTCAATACCAACCATTGAACACCTGGAGGTCTATACAAACAGGCCGTGATGAGGCAGTCCTGTGGTTGGGTTTACAACCAATGAGAAGGCAGAACAGAGACTATATAAAGACTTTAACACAGGAAGTAGCGTCTCCTTCGGAGAGGTAGGATCACTGCATGAGGAAGGGTAAGGTTTTAGCTCTTAGCTCTGACCTCTTGGCTTTCTTCTTTGCATTGGTTCTGTGTTTCTTATTTATAAGACGGTTGGTTACATCTACAGCTGAGGGAAATGACTTTTGGGAAGATAAAGGGATGAGTGCATGAAAAATGAAAGAATTGGGTCATCAGGGAAGTGATTGTCAAGAAGGCCCAGGAACCCCGAGAAGGCAACACCCCAACAATCCAGTGTCTGAAACAAAAATTGAGTTTTTTCATGGATGTAGGGGGTTACGATGGAATCAGGGTCCTTACCGAAGATCTGACGTGAGGTCTGACATGATCAGGGGAGAAACAAGTTGGGGATAGGTGGGAATGACCTTAGTATGACTGGCAGGCATATGAATCCATAAGATGGAATGACCCTTAAGTTTATCCTGGGCCCTTCATGTGGAAGGGGAACTCTGCCAAAGGACCCTGGTGGGTACATAGGGAATAGATAAGACAACAAAAACCAGTGGGAGGGAATAATCAATCTGAAAAGAGGCTTGGGAGGAAATGGCCCTGGTGATTAGTGACAGGGCCTTATGGGCAGCTGGGGTCAATTGGCGGGGGGGGGGGGGGGGGGGGGGGGTTCACTGGGGCCCAGAAGAATGTCATAGAGGGGTAGAAGATCAGCGGTAGGGTATTAAGTATGGTCGAAGCCATTGAATGTCCCCGAGAAGTTTTTGTAAATCATTAAGGGTAGTAAGGTTATCTGTGCGCAGCTGGATGCAGGGGACCAAGACTCGATTGGAATACAATTCAAGGCCCAGATAACTAAAGGGCGTGGAGCACTGGATCTTATCAGGGGCGAGCTGTAGGCCAGCAGCACAAAGGGCCTGTGACAGATCTTGGAAGGTTGCTTCTAGGATGGAGGAGCTAGGGGTGGCCAAAAGAAGGTCATCCATGTAATGTAAGATATAAGTAGAGGGCCATTTTTGGCATATGGGATCGACCACCTGAGACAAACTTTTGGCAGAGAGTCAGGCTATTTGCCATTCCCTGGGGTAAGACGTGCCAATGAAAGCATAGCATGGGGCCCTGAAAATTAACGCGAGGGAGGTTAAAGGCAAAATAAACTCTATCATCGGGGTGTAGGGGGATGGTAAAGAAGCAATCTTTTAAATCAATAACCATTTTGTGGTAGGCCTCAGGGATGGCGATGGGTGAGGGCATGCCTGGTTGGAGGGCGCCCATGGGCTGCATAACCTTATTAATGGCTCGCAGGTCTTGGAGGAGTCTCCATTTCCCAGATTTTTTCTTTATGACAAAGATGGGCATATTCCAGGGGAATTGGATGGTTCAATATGACTGGCAGTGAGCTGTTCCTGTACCAACATCTCCACTGCCTGTAGTTTCTCTTGTAGCAGAGGCCACTGGTCTACCCACACAGGTTCATGGGTAAGCCAAGTGATTTTGTCTGCATGGTGTAAAGGGGGAGCAGTGACCTCAATTAAAAACCCTCAAAGCCAAGACCGAGCCTGTCTGTCTTATTAGTAGGAGTGACGGGTTGGATTCGGCCCTGTTGAAATTTACCGAGACCCTTTCCTGGGATGAAGCCCATGTGTAACATTTGTTGGGTAACCACCTCATTTGGGCTACAGAGGATGACTTTCATTTGGGAGAGAATATCTCTGCCCCAAAGGTTGACAAGGAGCCCAGGGACCACAAAGGGGGTGACAGTACCCTGGTTACCCTCCTCAACTGACCAGGTTAGAACTTTAGAGGATTGGAGGGTGTTGTTGGATTGACCTATGCCCTTGAGGTCAGTGAGGGAGGGGGTGAGGTGCCAGGAGGCAGGCCAGTGGTTTTGGGAGATTACAGTGGCATCAGTGCCAGTATCCAGAATCCCCTGGAATTTTTTGCCATCTAGTTTAAGGGTAAGTGTGGGTCGAGAGTGGGAAATAGGCTGAATCCAATAAGCCTCCGATGAGCCAATCTGAGGAAGCTCCTCGGGGCTGGGTAGACTGAACGGGATTATCAGAGGAAAGCGCAGAGAAGGTAACCAGCTGGACAAGGCAGGTGCCGCAGTGACGGCAACAAGACCCTGGAGTGCTGAGGTCAAAAATCTTAATTTCTCCTGTATAGTCATTATCAATAATTCTGGGGTAGACCTGGACACCTCTTAAGGTGGATGAGGCACGGCCAAGGATAAGGGCATGGGTGTCTGGGGGCAGGGGGCCCCAAATCCCAGTAGGAGTGACTTGGGGGCCCTGGGACGGATCTAGTATTGTGTTGGTGGTGGCACAGAGGTCCAAGCCTGTGCTACCTGGGATTGCCCGTTAGAGGGAGCAGACAGTTGGGGAGTGGCCTGTGAGGCCCCATGGGGTGCTCCCCAGAATGGAGGGTCCAGGGGAAGAAAGTTTCCCGACTGGCAGGGAGGAAGTGGGCGACCATGAGCGTTGGTTTTAGATTTGCATTCCCTCGCCCAATGAAGGCCATGGCCACATCTAGGACATAGGGTGGTTGGTAACGGCCGAGTGGTGACCCCAGGCTGGGTGGAAAGGTGGCCTGGACCTCGTTTTTGTCATAAGGAGTTTTGCCAAGTAGTTCATTAATGATCCAATGTTTTGAGGAAGGGTCATCATCATTGCGCTGGGTTGTCTTGTGTCAGTTTTCTGAAAAGTCAGGTTTCTATAGGACAAAATCACCCCCAGACAGGGTGGCACAGGCCAAAAAATACCAATCATTTGGCATAAGCAAGGCTTTGCTCTGGTTTTCAAGCAACACAAGGGTAAAGGGAGCGGTGGGGCCATACTAAGCACAGCTGATTTAAGGCACTCAACAAAGCGAAAGCTAAGTTTTTGGTAAGACTGACCAGGTGGGGGGCCCTGATCGGCCCCAGAGCCCATAACTGGGGGCTCCTCCTTGTGGGGGGTCTCTCCCTCCTCCTCTTCAAGGGGAGGCAATTCCTCTGTCTCAGGCAGACTTGGCAGATCCAATCCACTTGCCTGGCTTCAGGTAACAGGAAAAGCTGAAACTGGCTATGGCCAAGGTTTTTTGAGCGAGGGCAATGTGGGGGAAGGCTGAGTTTTTGGGCCACCCAGGGCGAGATCAGAGAGCTCCTGATCAAGGGAGCGTAGTTCCCTTAGAAGGGCCAGGTGTTGTCTGTGGGCCAGAAGTGTGCCCTCTAGGCACTGTAATTCTGTTACGAGATTAGGGAGGATTTCTGGATCATCGGGGGTCGGCATTGGGAGCGCTGGCGGTGAACCTGCAGGGGTCTCAACGACTGGGGCACAAAAGGGGGCAATGGGAGGGGCATCATAGGAGGGGGCTGAGTAAGATTGTATGGTGTCTTTGTTGGGAATGGCTTTTGTGAGAGGGGGATTAAGGGGGCCAAGGATGCATGGAGGTGGCCAATCGGAATTATTATATTTGGCGGCCTCTTTTTTTCGACCGGCCTCATCACCAGGGTTAAGGTGGGCTGGGTCAAGACCCTGGAGGGAGGGGTAGACTGAGGTGGGGGTGATTGGGCTCCTTCTTCCATATTTTTAATCTCCTGTATAGAGGGCACTCATGAAGGGGGTCGGGGGGAGTGGGGAGGATGTAAATCAGTGGGAGGGGGGGAGGAGACTGTTCTTTCATGACTTTTTGTCCCTGAGAAATAACCGACTCGATGTCAGGGGAGTGGGAGGTCCTTTGTATCTTGAGGATATCGCTAACAAGGTTCCAATAGGAAAAGGTTACAACAGGGACTTTGTCTGGGCCGAAGATGCGGTAGTAGTCAGTAAGGCAGTCACTCACCCTTTTCCAGTGTTTTTCATCAATCGTCCCTTCTTGAGGAAACCAGGGACAACAGTCCTCTAAGTGACTAAAGAATTTGTTGAGAGCCGGGCGGTGGTGGCGCATGCCTTTAATCCCAGCACTCGGGAGGCAGAGCCAGGCGGATCTCTGTGAGTTCGAGGCCAGCCTGGGCTACCAAGTGAGTTCCAGGAAAGGCGCAAAGCTACACGGAGAACGAAAAACCAAAAAAAAAAAAAAAGAATTTGTTGAGGTCTTTTTTTATGAACCATTATCCCTCTTGCTTGAGGGCCTCTTTAATGCCCTTAATGAAAAGATCATGGGCAGAACTTCCTGTCCCATGGTTAAGTCTGAAGTTTTGACTAATGTTGTCCTTTTTGCTCTCCTCTGGATCATCAAGAAAGGGTGTCGAGTCGGGTGGTCTCAATGGTCGATCAGCAAAAATATCTCCACCAGACGTCTGGACTTTCCTGGAGAAGGACGTTCAGCTCCCAACGAGGCAAGGGTCAAGCCACCACATTGACGCCAGTTGCCCCAGCCAGCGGGGTGTCGACGGGGGGGTGACCCACCTGTGGGGGAGAATGAAAGGGACGGGAGACACGAAGGAACACAGCAAGACAGGGTTCTGATCAAACTGCAAGTTTTATTCTCCTCAGCAAGGCTTATATAGCATGGGAGGGGGAGGGGGAAGGAAGGAGGGAAGGGGTGCAGGACTTGCCAGATGTGCAGTTCAGGGGAGACATGCAGGTGAAGGAGGACATGCAGGTCGTGAGTCTGCAGGATGTTGTGCTAGGTGGTAAGGTCACTGGTCAGGGCCCATTGTTCTGTTGCTATGCTACCTGACCTCGGGAAGTTATCTTTAGAGGCATCTGGTTTAGGGCCTGTGGCTTGTTCTCTGGCCTAGCTAGTACTTTTCCATGGTCATGTTTGGTCCCTGACATGTATTAACAAGGTAAGATTTTTGATCCATACTGTGGTGGGGAAGCTTTCTTGGTAGAGGCAGTCTTTTACTTCTCTCTATTAAAGAAAAAATAGTCTATCCAGAAATATCTCTTTAATAACATGTAACTTCACAGGGTTGGAGAGATGGCCCAGTGATGAAGAGAACTGGCTGCTCTTCCAAAAGACCTAGCATAGATTCACAGTGTGGTTGGTGACTCACAACCACCTGTAACTCCAGTTCCAGGGGATCTGACACCTTCATCTGGCCTCCGTAGGTACCAGGTGTTCAAGTAGTGCACAGACATATATACAAGCAAAACACCCATAGACAAAATAAAACAAAATGTAGCTTCAAAATGTCCAGAAATACAAGGTTAGTGGTTTTTCCATCTGTAGTGATATCCAGGTGTCCCTAATCATGTCACAAGTGGTACTGTAACTCATCTTACACTCAAACAGAAAGTACCTATAGATGCAGATTAATATAGTGATTTTCAACATGTACACAGACTGTTCCACCCTGGTCCAGGATGTGTTTGGAGACTGAACATCTGCTTTACTGACACTCTACTGGTCGACCTTCTTCTCAGCATTCTCATTTTCT
Source organism: Peromyscus nudipes (assembly GCA_902168325.1). Lineage (NCBI taxonomy): Eukaryota > Metazoa > Chordata > Mammalia > Rodentia > Cricetidae > Peromyscus > Peromyscus nudipes. The sequence goes on along the minus strand of CABHPH010153092.1, from coordinate 17,161 downwards.
AGGCAATAATGAAGCCATAGATCCCATTGCTGAGCAAGAATGGGACACTCTTCATGATGACACTTTAATTCTTGCAGCCATTCTGCTTCTCAGTTATATCAGTAGATATAGCTGCAGCTATCCTGATAGGATGCCCAGGCACTCTGACAACAATGGGAGACTACACATAATGGAAATAATATTACCATTAAATTTCACAGTCCACAGCTACAACAAACACAGCAAACTCAGAAATCAGTCAGTAGATTCCTCAAGCATTCTTTTTCTTTTTACAAGATTGAACAAAATGTTTGAAATAGGGTGCTGCTGCAAAGTCAGTGTGCATACTACAACATGTTGTCCAAGATGTCCTTCTGTCCAATCTAGTGCATGAAGGAAGCTCATCCTCAGATAAGAATTATTAGAAGAGAGGCTGGTCATATGCCTCAGCAGTTAAGAGCACTTTCTGCTCTTGCAGTGGACCTGTATTTCCTTCCCAGCACCCAAATCATGGCTCACAATCAAGAGCACCACTTGTGTGTCTTGTGCCTGCTGAAGCCAGAAAAGGATGTCAGATCCCCTGGAACAGAGTTACAGATAGTTGTGAGTTACCATATGGTGCTAGGAACTGAGCCTGGGTCCTCTGGAAAAGCAGTTGTCTTACCTGCTGAGCCAATTTTGCAGCCCCTAAGATTATTTCCTTAATCACAGCTTTCATAAACTTTCAGGAAAAGGTCAGACGTTTACATGAGAACTGAGTTTTTAATATAATCATGAGCTCTTTGGTGGAAGGAATAAATTTTAGTTGAAAAACAGCACTACTCTGTAGATGAACAGACTTATTAAATAAGGAACACAGAGCCAAATGCAGAGTTAAAAGCCCAAGAGGTCAGCAGTAGCTGAGAGATGAGACTTAAAACTGCCTTTCTTACCCTTCACTGCCACTATTGTCCTTCCCCTCAGAAAGAGACCTACTTCCTGTGTATCTGTCTTTTTATTGACTTTCTGTTCTGCCTTCTCATTGGTTGTAAACCCAACCACATGACCTCCTCATCACTCTCTGTCTATACAGATCTCCAGGTCTTCTATGGTTGGTATTGAGATTAAAGGCCTGTGTCTCCATCCTGGCTGTGTCCTTGAACACACAGGGATCTGTCTGTCATTTGATCTGGATTAAAGGTGTGCAAAACCACCACACAGCTACTGCTATGGCTTGCTATTAGCTCTGACCCCCAGGCAACTTTATTTATTAACATACAAATAAAATCACATTTCAGTATAAATAAAATATCACCATATTTCCCCTTTTCTATTTTAATTAAAAGAAAAAAGGAAAAAAGTTATAACTAATATAAGAAAAACTATATACAAAAGTACAATAACTATATACCATATATATAAGCAATAAATACCTAAACAATGTCTAGTCCATTTACATTTGACAAATTCAGAGAAAATAATTCCATTATCTCTCCTATTTTGGTAAGTCCAAAATGTACTTGTTTCACTTTCTATCCTAACTTATATTACTAACAGAACTATCTTATAACGTCTTTCAAATTTATACATTTACTCTTTAGTGAGTTTCTTTTCTAAAATTCTTAACAAGGAAAACTATAACTATCTAAATTTAACTATAAGTATCTAATCTTCAACTCTAACTATCTTCAACTCCCTCAGAGATCAAAGAAGTAAATATTACCTAACAAAAATAAAAACAGGAAGTGCACACAAGCAGCTTCCAAAAAAATGTGAGTTGACAGAAACAGCCAGCTGCCTGGACAGTCACCTGAGATTTCTTCGCAGTGTTGGGCCATCATCTTCAGACTTAGGCTTAGCAAATCTAACAGACTCATTTGTGAAGTAGGGTGTACACAAGGTTAACAGTCTGACCTCACATTTGGTGAGAACAGTCCACGTACCAGAAACACCTGAATTCCACTAGTGTCATGTCATGATTCATGATTTTAAATTCTGGAAATTGTAGATTTTTTTTAATTCAACTGTCCATTCTTCTTGGCTGTGTGTGTGTGGCTTCATCTTGGCATGCCATTCTTCTGCACATCCCTCTATTAAATGCCAGTCTACCATTGAGAGGTTAGACACTGTCAGCTTAGTTACTCTTCAAGAACAACTGTTTCGCCAGGCAGTGATAGCGCACACCTTTAATCCCAGCACTTGGTAGGCAGAGGCAGGCGGATCTCTGTGAGTTGGAGGCCAGTCTGGGCTACCAAGTGAGTTCCAGGAAAGGCGCAAAGCTACACAGAGAAACCCTGTCTCGAAAAACCAAAAAAAAAAAAAAAAACCCGAAAAAACCAAAAAAAAAACCCAAACAGTTGTTCTTTAACAACTGTTTCAGCTGCTGTTCCACTGCATCTCAGAAGCCATCAGCCCACTGCCTGTTCAGCTGCCTTCAAAGAAAAGAGCACTGTACCTTTTCTGGGAAAATTAACAGCAAATATCTCAAAAAGCAATAGAATTGATCTTATAAAGAGCTGATTGGATTTTGCCTTGAATTGTACAGGAAAAACCCATACATGGAGTTCATACATTTTAAACAGAAGCAAAAAAAAACAAGGAAAGGCAGGTTAAAAATCAGAAAATTTAACTAAAGTGGTTCAAAGTCCTTATAATTCAGTTCAAAAATCAGAATTGTATGTTATTCTATTGGTATTAATGGATTTTTCAGAACCTCTCAACATAGTAACTGACTCTCAGTATGCTGAAAGAGTGTTATTACATATTGAGACTGCAGAATTTATCCCTGATGCATTGGGATTATCTTCACTATTTATCCAGTTACAAGATACAATCAGGAAAAGGAGTCATCCTTTATATATAACTCACATCAGATCCCATACTGGTCTGCCAGGCCCTCTAGCACAGGGTAATGATGAGTTTGATAAATTATTAATAGGAAATGTGCTGGAGGTCTCAGAATTTCATAAAAAAAAATCATGTCAATAGTAAAGGTTTAGAAAAGGATTTTTCCACAACCTGGCAACAAGGCAAGGAAATTGTAAGGAAATGTCCTACTTGTTCCTTTTACAATCAGACACCATTACCAGCAGGATGTAACCCAAACGGTACTCAGAGGAATGAAATCTGGCAGACGGACGTGTTTCACTTTGCAGAATTTGGAAAATTGAAATATGTACACCATACAATCGATACTTATTCAGGATTTCAATGGGCAACTGCTTTGAGTTCTGAAAAAGCTGATTCTGTAATCACTCATTTGCTAGAAGTTATGGCCATCATGGGTATACCTGCACAAATTAAAACTGACAATGCTCCAGGCTATGTCTCTGTTAAAATGAAACAGTTTTTTGCTTATTACAATACAAAGCATAGTACAGGTATACCACATAATCCTTCAGGCCAAGCAGTTATAGAAAGATCAAACAGAACTCTAAAGGATATGCTAAATAAACAGAAAGGGGTAGCAAAACCCCCCAGAAATAGACTGCATAATGCTCTATTAACTTTAAATTTTCTCAATGCTGATGAGAAAGGAACAACAGCAGCAGAGAGGCATTGGATTATAGAAAAACTACATAATTAAGGATGTGCTGACCTCAGAATGGAAACCAGATGTGTTACGTTGGGGGACGAGGTTTTACTTTTGCTTCTACAGGAGAAGATACGCTGTGGATACCATCAAAATTGATAAAAGTTTGATCTGAACAAGAGAGACCTCTTAATTAGAAGAGGTGATAGTTCATCAACCAGCATGACCATCCAATTTAAACTAACTTATACCATTAACACATACCTTTTCATTTAATCAGCTATAACTTGCCAAAAGGGACGAACCACCAGACTAATAGAAAGTGTGGTCTTTTTGTTTTTTTTTTTTTTGTTTTTTTTTGTCTTTTAGGAGAATGTGAAGGCTAAGGAATCTGAAGAACACTGGACAAATGAGACAACTGAAGAAACAGGACAAATCATCTGTCCCAAGAAAAAGAATAAAATGATCTATTGGTATATCATCTATACAATTTCATAAGTCTTCCTAAATGTTTGTTTCTGCTCTTCTCTAAAGAAATTTAACACTATTGGTCTTCTTGTAGTCCCAGTTCAATTAAAATTTGAAGCTGGCTTTGGAGTTGGAGAATGGCTCTCTCTCCTTCTTTAAACTCAAGCATGTTGTTAAAAGGAAAATGCAAACTCCCTGTATCATGCCAGAAAAAAGAGCCATCTTCTGATATGGGACAGGAGAAAAAGCAAATTAGTTAAGGTACTATTCTATTACTACTATTCTCAATTCTTTGATTCTATTCTGATTCTTTAAACTTTTCTTAAAATATGAATTTTATATCAAAATTTACAAGATTTATATATATAATTTTAAACTTTGTTAAGATATTAATGGTCATATAGTACTAATTCTAGTAAAAAGGCTTCAATTAGCTGCCTATACATGTCTTTGTGTTCAAGTCTCTTATCAGTGTTCTGCAGGAAATCACAGCCAGGCCTAACATCAACTGAAGTCTCCAGGAGGAAGATGGGGCCCCACAACAACAACAATTCCACATGGACAATAATAATATCACTAAGCTGACAAACATCATCTACAGATCAGCTTTGGACTACAAAGTGCTCAGAGCAATTTTGAGATGGCTAGCTGCGATGATCCAGTTTCAAAGACTACTTGAATAAGGACTTGAGATAAACCCTTAACTTTGGCATTATGCACAGACTGGATAACGAAGGATATAGTTACCTTTCCTAGAATTTGACAATTAATCCAAAATTTTTCTTTTCAGAATAAAGATACCTTCACCCATACCCAGCAGGAAGCAATTTTAAGAATACGATGCCCACATTCCCAAAAAGGTGGTGTGGGGCGGGTGGTTTTTTGGTCTTTTAATGGGTTTTGGGTCTAGGATAATTTTCATTGTTTAGGAGGGTTGGTTACAAGTTGTTGTTAAGGGTTAGGAAAAGGGCTAAGCAAAGGAGATTAGATTCAAGGTTCTTGTTTTAAAAAAAAGAAAAAGACAATTACTAGTTTTAAATATTTTACATTGGATTGGATTGTTTTATATTGTATACAAATTATATATATATATTGATATTGATATTGTTAGAAAATGCCATACATGTATTTCTAATCTTGTTCAAGATATTGTACTTGTATTGTTCATTTTACATTATAATGCAATTTGATGATCCTTGAATGTTATTATTACCAACTATTAGGATAAAAATAAATGAAAGTTAATAGTTAGACATTATAATCAAACTTGTAGTCATATTAGGTATGTTTTCAAGATCGAGCAGATATATTTTAGATAGACAGGTCATCTTCAAATCCTTCAGAGATCTACAGAATATGGCATTTATAATGTTTTAATAACTTAGAAAAATTTTCCTTTTTGTTATGACTATGAGACATGTCAGCTCCTGGCAGTACCAATCTACTTTAGAGAAAATATGGGCATTGAAGAAACTGCATATGGAGTTAACTTCCATTGTGGCAAAATTTAGCCACTGGACAACAAAATATCCTCGAATCAACTGCTGACCAACAGGACAAAATGGACAGACAGGACATGAAACAAAGGACTACTGATTCTTGCCAAAATAAGTGTGTTTGTGGCTTTATCAAAAGACATCTTCTGAGGCCAGGGCAATATGGCACCATCCCTGAAGTGGCCTTTGCAATCTGGAAATGGTACCACGCCCTTTTCTTCAAAGGCAGCTGAACAGGCAGTGGGCCAATGGCTTCTGATGTGCAGTGGAACAGCAGCTGAAACCATTATTCTTGAAGAGTAACTAAGCTCACACCTCTCAATAGTAGACTGGCATTTAATAGAGGGATGTGGAGAAGAACGGGATGCTGAGATGAAGCCACACACACACACAGCCAAGAAGAATGGATAGTTGAATTCAAAAAACATCAAAAATTTCCAGAATTTAAAATCCTGAATGATAACATGACACTAGTGGAATTCAGGTGTTTCTGGTACATGGACTGCTCTCATCAAATGTGAGGTCGAACTGTAGACCTAGTGTACATCCTAGTTCACAAATGAGTCTTTCAGATACTTTAAGCCTATAGGTTGAAGATGATGCCCCAAAACTCGGGAGAAACATCAGGTGACTATCCAAGCAGCTGGCTGTTTCTGTCAACTCACATTTTTTTTGGAAGCTGCTTGCATGCACTTCCTGTTTTTATTTTTTATTAGGTAATAGTATTTCCTTCTTGGGTCTCTGAGGGAGTTGAAGATTAGTTAGTTATGTTGAAGACTAAGTAGTTATAGTTTTCCTTGTTAAGAATTTTAGAAAAGAAACTCACTAAAGAGTAAATGTATAAATTTGAAAGACGTTATAAGATAGTTCTGTTAGTAATATAAGTTAGGATAGAAAGTGAAACAAGTACATTTTGGACTTACCAAAATAGGAGAGATAATGGAATTATTTTCTCTGAATTTGTCAAATGTAAATGGACTAGACATTGTTTAGGTATTTATTGCTTATATATATGGTATATAGTTATTGTACTTTTGTATATAGTTTTTCTTATATTAGTTATAACTTTTTTCTTTTTTCTTTTAATTAAAATAGAAAAGGGAAATATGGTGATATTTTGTTTATACTGAAATGTGATTTTATTTGTATGTTAATAAATAAAGTTGCCTGGGGGTCAGAGCTAATAGCAAGCCATAGCAGAAGCTGGGCGGTGGTGGCACACGCCTTTAATATCAGCACTTGGGAGGCAGAGCTATGTGGATCTCTGTGTGTTCAAGGACACAGCCAGGATGGAGACACAGGCCTTTAATCAATACCAACCCTAGAAGACCTGGAGGTCTGTATAGGCAGGCAGTGACAAGGAGGTCATGTGGCTGGGTTTACAACCAACGAGAAGGCAGAACAGAAATTCAAAAAAAAGACAGACACACAGGAAGTAGGTCTCTTTCTGAGGGGAAGGACAGCCGCGACAGTGAAGGATAAGAAAGGGTTTTTAGCTCTTAGCTACTGCTCTGACCTCTTGGGCTTTCAACTCTGCATTTGCCTCTGTGTTTCTATTTTAATAAGATGGTTACAACTATACATTGGCCCTGTGCTGGTGGGACTTTGAGAAGCCTTGCATGGCATTTTGAGCCATTTAAAAGCAGACACTTTGGCTCTTGGGATGTGGAATTCATTTGCATGGCAGAACAGTGTTCCAGATAATGCTGGAGTCCAGAGCACTGGAGTCTCCTGCGCAGGTGGATGAGAGTGCATGAAAATGAAAAGAAGAAAGGGAGGGGATACAATGGTAAGGAGACCTAGATAGGTAAATACATGAGTGCTTGTGGCACAGAGAAATCCTCTGGGTCTCCAATAGCATTGGGGACCCCATGCAAATGTGAATGGTGCCATCTTGGCTCTTTTTTGTTCCCCTGTCTACAGGACTCCTGGATAGCAATTATGTCACCTTGGTTTCTGTTTCTAGAGTTTCTGCCCAAGTGTTCCTGTATCTCGTAACTCTGGGATCCTCATGAATTTCCTGGTACATGTGGCTCATCCTGGGCTGCTTCATAGATCCTTTTCTTCTTTTTTCTTTATCTCTTCTTCTCCTTTTGTCTCTTCTCCTCTCTCTTTCTCTCTCTCTCAATTTTATTTTATTTTATTTGTATGGGTGTTTTGCCTTTGCCTGTGTACCAAGTGTGTGCTTGGTGCAGGAAGAGCCCAGAAGAGATCATGGAGTCCCATGGAACTGGAGTTAGAGTTAACTCTCCAGACCCCTGCCTCACTGTTTTAAAAACATCTTAGTAGCTGAGGACAAAAAGTGTTGCATCCTCCTCTGTCCCAGCATTATATACAAGGGAGAGAAGGGAAACAGAGACCCTAACCCACTTCCTCTCCCATGAAGGCAAAGAACCAACGCAAGAGGCTTATAGACCTTGGGAGGTGAAGAAAGATAAAATAATTAGGCTTAGTCCCCTAAAAGAAATGTCAGCAGAAAAGTAACTGTTTACATGTGGGCATCAATAAGTGCTTTCATCTGTTTTGTCCTCAAGACCAACTTAAAAATACCTTCAAGGTTATTATATGGTACCAGGGAAACTGGAGTTCCCTTTTGAGTCTTTATTCTTGTTCATAAAATAATTTTTATAGTGGACTTAGAAGGAAGCTCGAGTTGGAGTTTGCATGAAAAACAACAGAACATGCAGCCTGTAAATCTGTGGCTATCAGGAGGAGAGAGATGGAGAGAAGAAAGAAAGAAAGCGAAGCCTTTAGAGTTAAGATCCAAGAGAGTCAATATGCTTAGCAATGGAGTCAGCAAACACCTGCATGGTAGGATCAGGAAGGGGAAGCGGGATGCTTCAGAGAAAGGGTGAGAAAGCCCATGGGGTGAAAAAACAAGCTTAGGCTTTGACTGCTGTCTGAAAGAAAGGAAAGGGAAACCATGCTTAGCACCAGGCTGCAGATCTGAATTCAGAGAGCACCCTATTACCAATTCCAGGCTCTCATATCCCAGGACAAGGGACTGCGCCAATGAAATAAACATTCTGAGGATAGGAGTGGGATGGTGAGCTGAGGGAAATCAAATCAAACAATTGAACTTCAGTGCACATGATTATTTATAAGATACATTTGTAGCACTCTCCTGTCCCAAGCTTGTATACTGTTGGTGTTCTCACACATGCTGTATCCATTGGGCTTCCATTCATCCTCAGAAAATTGACTTGGGAATCCTCCATGTGCTGTACAAAGCTGAAGTAGGGAAGCAATTCATATCTCTCTGTCAACTGGCTCTTTTCATGTTAATTTTGATGCACCTTTTTTCAGCTTCATAGTTTCTGTCACAGTTACTTTTGGGTGTTATTTTTGAAAAGCCCAACAACAGTGACAGGAAGTAGATCAATGTTGCCATTTTCCAGTGAGAAGGGCAAGACTAAATGCAAACACAGAAAAGGAAACTTCAGGAAGTGGGGCATTATATTGCAATAGTGTTCAAGCAACTGGATATATTTGTCAAATCTCGAAAAAAAGTACAATTTGTCATTTAAATCTTTATTTGTGGCCTATAAGGTGGGCTGTTTAAAAAAAAGTTTCCATGCATGCTCCTTATATGTTGGATGGGATATTCTATAGGTATGTTAAAACCAGTTATAACATCTATGGTATAATTTGGCTCTGAAGTTTCTTGGTGGTTTTTAGTTTGGATGACCTACTTAGATGTGGTGAGGAGTTGCACATAGAGTCATTTGGTAAAGTGTTTGCTGCACAAGTATGAGGATCTAAATTTGGTACTCCAGAACCCATATAAAAATCTGGGTGCCCTGCTGTGCACTTGGAATCCTATGACTGAGCAAGAGGAGACATAAAGATGCCTGGAGTTCACTGGCCAGCTAGCATTACCAATCCATGAGCTCAAGAGTCAGCAAAAAATCCTGTCTCAAAATATAAAACAGAGAATAACTGAAGACAATGAACCATGCTGTACACAAATCTACACACATGTGTACACACATGAACATTTACACACACATAAACACACAAGGCAATCTAGACATGAGGGAGTATTGAAGTATGTCACTATTACTGGGTCATAAAATATGTAGCCTTTCATTTCCTTCAATATGTGTTTTATAAAACTGGGTACCCCAAGATTTGGTGTATAAATATTTATAATTTTTATAACTTCCTAATAAATGTTCCCCTGTTAATGGCAGTCACTTTACAAGCTTGTTTGTGGCTTTCACTTGTTAACTAGGTTGGTTTTCATCTTTTGACTCTCATTCTTTGTATGGTTTTCCTCCTTACATGAGTTTCTTGGAGATAACATACAGTTGTGTTGTTTTGTAATTCCAATTGTTAGTCTACATCTTTAAATCTGTGAGTTGGGGCCATTTGAATTCTAAAGTATCATTGAGAAGGTCTTCTATTAATGATGATTTGTAGCTGCTTGGTTTGGGTAGTTCTGTTTCTTGTAGTATTGGATATTTGCTAGTTCACTGTGTTGGTCATGATTGATTCCCTCTCAATTCTCCTCTATTTATCTGTTGCTCTCATGAAAAGACCTATTTCCTGTAGAGGGATATGACTATATAATATTCCTTTAAGAATTTTCTGCAATGCTGGCTTAGCTGTCATGAATAACCCCTGTTTGAGCCTGCCCTGAAATATTCTTATTTTTCCATGAATTTTTAAAATAATATAACTTTGCTGGTATAGCAATATTAGTTAATAGTCATTAACTTTCACAGTATGACCTGTATCATTCTACGCTTCCCTGCCTTTTAATGATACTGGTGAGATGTGATGTTATTCTGATGTTATAAGGGTAATGGTAAATATGAAGAGAAAAGTGTGTGGGTTAGAGGCAGTAAGAGCAGTATAGAAAATACTGAATATTAGGTCTAGATGAAAGAAGAATAGACTGAGAGCCCTTCCCAATGAGCTACTACTTATTACATATTAATTGTATACTTACAGTACAAATATGCACACATTGAATTTTTAATTTAAAAATATTTCAAATAAACTAAAATGAGCAATAAAATGTAGTAGAAGCAGAAGGTATGATGCTCTAGGCCAATGATGCCTCCTGATTGGAAGAAGGCCCACTCTTGTCTCCCAGGATCTGCACCAAGTCTCATCACAAATGACTGGGGATCTATACAGCTCCTCTGAGTTGTGGCCAGAGTATGATGTGCTGATAGTCATTCAGCTTCTGACTCTCTTCCCAAACTTCTGCTGCCAACTTCACAGCCTTGTAGCTTGAGTCAGTGGCTTCTATCTATTGCTCACAATTTGCCTCACACTTCTGAGTCCTTGGTTAATCTCCTGTTGGTGTAGTTGATATGGGGAGATGACAAGCATAATTCTCAATCTTAGGCTTCTTACCCCTTCTCTGCAGCTATGTCTGTGGGATTCAGAGCTCTTCTCTTCTGCTGGCTTCGGGATGGCTAGATCCAGCCTCTGATGATGTTCCCACAGTTCTGCCATCTGACCAATAAATAAGAGCACAACAGGTAATTTACTGTTTACACAAATTAAAACCTAAATCTGTTTCAATATAAACTAAAAGAGAAGTGCAATGAAGTCTGGAAAATGACCATGATAGAAAAGAACAAGAAAGATATTACCTTTTATTGCATAGCTACATAGTCTCTAGATCCTCTAGCAAGTTGTAAAAGAATACACAAAATCTAAATTCCAAGAGAAAGTAGAAATTCAGATGGAAAATAAGGTTGACAAAAAAAAATAAGTTGAACAATTGGTTTTCAAAGCAGTATTCTTCAGGAGTCTATGCAGACTCAACCATTGTTTTTGAAATATCTTTGCAACAGAATATTTAAAAAAAACAACTCTGTGTATATTACTAGTGATTGAACCTAAGACCCTGGCAATGCCAGACCAGCATTCTACCACTGAGCTAGATCCCCAGATCTTTTACATTTTGTGTTTTGAGATGAGGTCTTCAGAAATTGTCTAGACTAGCCTTGAATTTAGTCACTTTGCAGTCCAAGCTAGTCTTGGACTTGTGATCCTCCAGCCTTAGTCTACTAAGTAACTAGAATTACAAACCTGTGCTAGCACACCTGGTAGAAAAATAGTTTTTAATGATGAAATAGTAAAGATAAAAAGTTCTTTCCTATTTTGTAGTACCTGAAATGATAAGACTTAATACTTATTTACATCTAAGAAAGAAACCTAACAAAATGCAGGCTGAAAAACATACTCTTTCCAAAACAGTAACAAATTACTAAAATACTGTGTATTACATGTGCCTCTGCTGCAATATGACTCAGAATGGATCTGGGAATATATAATAATATTCTGTGTGGTGGTTTGAATGAGATGTCTCTCATAGTCTCAGATATTTGCATACTTGGTCATTAGTTGGCAGCACTATTTGGGAAGGCTTAGAAGGTATATACTTGGAGGAATGTGTGTCACTGTGGGCAGGATTTGAAAGTTTAAAGACTCATGCCATTTTGAGTTTACTTTCTGTTTTATACTTGTAGTTCAAAGTATGAGCCCTCAGCTTTCTTCTGCTGCCATGCCTTCAGTCCATCATCATGGATTCTAACTATCTGGAACTGTAAGCCCCAACAACCTCTTTCTTCTATAAGTTTTCTTAGTCATGGTGTTTTATCACAACAGTACAACCATTATTAATACATTCTGTTTTGTTATTTCATCACTGTATTTTAATAACTAGTCATATTAAAGGCAAGTATTTTTTAATGTGAATATATGTAAAATGTGTGGTTTGCAATGAATGCGTAAGTGATATCCATAACATAGTTAATCATTTCAACTGTGCAAGAAATAAGATCAGAATAAGATGAAAGAAAAAAATGCCTTCCTTTTAACAGTCCACAGTAGTATTCATTGAAATGTTCTATATACACATTGGCTCCAACCAAAACATTTTATGTCTGCTTCAAGCTGGCACCATTATCTACTGCTGTTATGGTGACTGCAGAGTTTAACATAAAAGTTCATCCCACTCAGGCTTTTGAAAATGAATCTGATTAAACAGATAACATCGCAATAATGAAATCTTTTTTAATACAGGTATTATGCAAATATAGTGGGGAAATCAGAATCACTATAATTGGGATAAAATGAAAACCCTAAAAGTACACCGTATATGTAATGTGTAATGATTTTTTTAGTATGTGCATCTTGCCCTCCATACTCTCTTCATATTCTTTGAAGTGCTTAAGTGTATTTATTGGCAGACTTTAATATGAAAAAAATGTGTATAACAAAGTAAAATTTTTTCTAATTACTTCATGCTGTTAATGATTTTGTGGCCTGTCTTACAAAAAAGTGTTTGAAGTGCAATGCACACAGATAGGTATAATCTAATATTTCACTTAAACTCAATTGAATATACCAAATGAAAAATAGACATGCAGTTATTGATCTAAAAACAACAGTTCTCACCTCAAAGGGCACAAGACGGTTTATTTTAAAGCCAAAAGCTTTTAGGTTTTTGAGCAGCAGTTCAGCTGAGATCCATTTGGATGAGGACTCAGAGGTTTCCAGTCTGAGGAAACAAGATGAGCTGAGGCACTGGTGAGGTGAGGAAGCTGTGGCTTGTTCTGCTTCTCTGATCTTCCAGCATTCACCCCACTACCTGGCCCTGGGTTTGTTTTTATTAATAAGAACTTTTAAGATTCCTGCTACAATTGAGTCCATTGACACTGAGAGATATTAATGACCAATGATTGTTAAATCCTGTTATTTTGTTGTTGGTGGTGGTGGTGGTAATATGTCTGTGTGTGTGTGTGTGTGTGTGTGTGTGTGTGTGTTTTCCCTGTTTTGGTTTTGATGGTATGATATTGTTTAACTCCTGCATTTTCATGGGTATAGTTAACCTCCTTGGGTTATAACTTTCATTCTAGTACCTTCTATAGGGCTGGATTTGTGGAAAAATATTCTTTAAATTTGATTTTATCATGGTGTATCTTGTTATCTCCGTCTATGGTGATTGAAAGTTTTTCTGGCTATTGTAGTTTGGGCTGGCATCTGTGATCTCTTAGAGTCTGTAAGACATATGTCCAGGACCTTCTGGTTTTTGGTGTCCCATTTAGATCAATTTCCCTCATGAGCATTTATGCAAAAATAGTAAGAAAAAAACCACAAACTGAATCTAAGAAACATCAGCATGATCAAGAGAGGCAGGGATGGTTCAACATATGAAATTCTGCCAATGTAATCCACCATATAAACAAACTGAAAGAAATACAACCACATGATCATTTCAGTAAATGCTAAATAAGCCTTTGACAGAATCCAAAACCATTTCATGATAAAAGACTTGGTGAGGTCAGGGATACAAGGGACATACCTAAACATAACAAAGGCAATTTATAGCAAGCCTATAGTCTACATCAATTAAATTGGGAGAAACTCAAAGAAATTCCACTAAAATCAGGAACAAGACAAGGCTGTCCATTCTCTCCCTATCTATTCAATATACTTGAAGTTCTAGCTAGAGCAATAAGAAAATGGAAAGAGATCAAGGGGATACAAATTAAAAAGGAAGAAGTCAAAGTATCACTTTTTGCAGATGATATGGTAGTATACATAAGCAACTAAAAAAATTATACCAAGGAACTCCTACAGCTAATAAACACCTCCAGTGAAGTGGCTGGATGCAAGATTAACTAAAAAAAAAAAGATTTATTAGCACTTTATATATGAATAACAAACAGGGTGAGAAAAACACCAGGGAAATAACTGTGGTGATACTTTATTTGTGCTTTAATAAAGCTTGCTTGGAGATCAGGGGGGAAAGACCAGCCATTTTAAGTAAAGAGAAAGTCAGGCAGCACATGCCCTTAATTTGATCACTTGTGAGGCAGGGTCTCTGTGTGTTCAAAGCCATACTAGAGAACAGAGCCAAGCATGGTGACACATGCCTTTAATCCCAGTACCAACCATAGAGATCTGGAGGTCTGTACAGACAGTGACAAGAAAGTGAGGTAGCTAGGCTAAGATAGCCAATGAGAGGGCAGAACAGCAAGGCAATAAAGGTGTGGTTAAGACAGGAAGTAGCTCGCATTTGGGAGCTGCAGAGTTGGTGAGGTAAGGTTGGCTGGTGTCTTTTCTGATCTCTCTAAGGCTTTTACCCTTATATTTGGTTCCATGTTTTTTATTTAATAAGACCATTTAAAAATTTGTCTACAAATAACACCCTTCACAATAGCCACAAATAATATAAAATATTTTGGGATAATGCTAACTAAGCAAGTTGACACAAGGGGCCAGCCACCCAGCCACAAAGCCAGCCATGGAGTAAGAGTGAAAGTAAGAATTACAGAAGTAGGAGAAAGGTAATAGCTGAGAGGCACAAGGTAAACAGGATAATTTAAAGTTAAGAAAAGCTGGCAAGAAACAAGCCAAGCTGAGACTGGACATTTATAATTAATAATAAGCCCCCATGTGTGATTTATTAGGGAGCTGGGTGGCAGTCCCCCCAAAGAGTTAAGAGCCAAAAGAGTAAAAGTATGAAGAGCAAAAAAATACCAATAACAACACATGAATTGTAAGATTAACACAGTACAGATAGCCAATGTACCAGAAGCAATCTACAGATTCAACACAATCCCCATCAAAATTCAAAACAAAACTGGGCAATGGTGGTGCATGCCTTTAATCCCCACAGGGGCAGGCAGATCTCTGAATGCAAGGCCAGTCTGGTCTCCCAGCTAGTTCTCAGACAGCCAAGAGTACACAAAGAAGTCCTGTCTCAAAAAAGATTGCAACTCAATTCTTTAGAGACCTTGAAAGAATAATACTCAATTTCATATGAAAAGTAAAAAAACCAGTGTAGCTAAAATAATCCTGTACAATAAAAGAACTTCTGGATGTATCACCATCTTTAATTTCAAGTTCTACTACAAAGCTATAGTAATAAAAACCACATGATATTGGCATAAAAACAGACAGGTTGATCAAAAGAATCAAATCAAAGGCCCAGAGATAAATCCACACACCTATGGATACTTGACTTTAGAAGAAGCCAGAAATATACACTGGAAAAGGAAAGCATCTTTCACAATTGCTGGTCTAACTGGATATCAGCATATAGAAGAATGCAGGTAGATCAATATCTATCACCCTGCACAAAACTCAAGTCCAAGTGGATCAAAGACCTCAACATAAACCAGACACACTGAACCTGCTAGAACACAAAGTTTAAAATAACCTTGAACATACTGGCAAAGGAGACAACAAAGTCACATCTCCTTATAGTACCAATCCCGATGAGTTTGTGGGGGCCAATTACATTCAAACCACCACATTCCACTCCCTTGCAGCCATAAGCTTATAACAATATCATTATGCAAAATTCATTTAGTCCAACTTCAAAAGCCCCATAGTCTATCACAGTCTCAACAATGATTAAAAGTCCAAACTTCAAAGTCTCTTTTGAGATACATACAATCTCTTAATTGTAATCCCCTATAAAATTAAAATAAAAAAGTAGATCACATACTTCCAACATATAATGGTACAAGATATACCTAACCATTTTAAAACTCAGAAAGGGAGCATATTGAGGGAATACTGGACTAAAGAAAGATCAAAAACCAGCTGGGCAAACTCCAAACTCTGCATCTCCACTTCTGATGTCAAGACACTCTTTCAGTTTTATTGATTGCAACATACTTCTTTCTGTTGTGATGGTTTCACTCCCTGTTAACAGCTTTCCTTGGCAGGTATCCCATGACTCTGGCACCTCTAACATTGTGAGGTCGACAAAGCAATCCAGGATTCTCCTTCACAGCTTCACACAATGGCCTCTCAGGGCCTCCATTCAGGGACATCCAAGACACATGTCTGGCCACAGTGGCTTTCCTTACTCATAGAGGATAATTCTGTAGCCCTTTTCTTCTATCCATAACCCCAGAACAACATAGCCAACATTGCCAAGTTCTGCTGCTTACTATTTTCAATAGTTTCCTTCACTACCTAAGTTAGCTGTTCTGAAACTGGATCTGTAGACCAAACTGGCCTTGAACTCATAGATCTTTCAATTACATCTTCACTGTTTTCTGTTTGTGATGGTTCCCTTCATTGCCTAAGCTTGGCTGTTTTGAAAATTGCTCTGTAGACCAGCCTGTAGACCTGTCTCTGCTTCTGAGTGCTGGGACTAAAGGTATGCACATCCACACCTGGCTCTAAGCTTTTCTTTAAGTCCTTTTCACAAGTCAGAAACTTAGCTGGGTGGGATCTTGCCCTGAGGTCACCACTCCCTTTGTTCCATTTCTTAATCTGTTTATCTCCTTGAACACAGGATTTAGCTCAAATCCACTTCCTGGTGCTCCTTTTCTCCTAAAATTTTACATTTTGTAATTTACTCTGTTCATCTTGCTCCTTTCCATTATAAATCTTCATCAGGATCCCTGGGCACCAGCCACCCCTGGGAAGACCTGCTCACCTTGGCCCCAGATTCTGGCCAGCAGGCAGGCTCCCTTCTACCCCCACCTCTACCAGGAAGGTCCCCCTTCTCCAAGATTCCCTGCAGTCTCCAAGCCCTGCCCCCAAATCCAAAATCCCCGGAGACCCCCGCCACTTCCTGAGACTTAGAGACCGGCCCCAGCTCCCATCCTGCCCTGGACTTCCCTTCTGGACAAAGCTCCCAACCTGCCTCGCACTTCCCATTTGGACAAGAGAGTCCCATCTGGACAAGAGAGAGAGACTTCCCGAATCTGTCAGC